>CM077511.1:6180795-6448558 GCA_039654745.1 Houttuynia cordata
GGACTCTAGGTCCTCAACAGGGCTCCTTGCTTTAGAGGGGGGACTTTGCCTTGTGTGGACTTGTCTGCTATATCATGTGCATCTCCTCCTACCACTTCATGGGCCTCTTCATGTTGGTCTTCTTCTCCCGGCACTTGTTGTTGTGCCTCTTCAGTCCGACCCTTTTCCTCTTCTCCTGGACAACCCACAACTTTCTTTAACTTTCTCATCTCCACTTCTAATACACGGCACCTATGATTTGCCGACATTATCTCCCTCTCCAGTCTGTTCTTCATCACAGTTACATTGTTCTTCATCACACTTACATCCTTGCGCAAACACTTGTTGACTTCATACATTTGCATATTGGTCAACATCAAGCAATTCACAAGGTTGGACAAACTTTCAAGAGTAGCAGGTCTGCTCTCCAGTAGCCGACGAACTTCTACAATGAAGACAACATGACAAAGATTACAACCTAATTTCGACATAGATTACAACCGAAAGAAATATCATCACAACTCAATCCCAACCTTTATAAAATCATCCAGTTACACCATCACAACCTACATTTACACTATTACAACGCAATATACGACATCTAACACAACCTAAGTAAAAGCACAACCACTAGCACAACTTCATATGAGATCTATCACAACCTACAAATATAGCATCACAAGTCAATGTCCGAATCTGTATATAAGCTATCACAACCTACATTTCACGACATAGATTACAACCAAAAGATATATCATCCCAACCCCAATCACAACCTCACGCATAAGCCATCACAACCTATATTTACACCATCACAATGCAATATACGATATACAAACATCATTTTATTCACATATTGGACACAACCACAATCACAACCACAATCACAACCTAGAGAGATATTATCACAACTCAATATGAGATCTAACACAACCTACAAATATAGCACCACAACTGAATGTCCGACTTTGCATATAATCCATTACAACATTATAAGGGCTATCATAACCTACATTTACAGCAGCAAAACGCAATATACGATATCTAACACAACCTATGTATAAAAAAACACAACCGGGTGACAATCAAGTACCTTCAACATAAGCATCACCAGCTTCCTCATTGGTAGCTTGTCGTCTGCGTTTGCTGCCAAGCTGTTGGATGTCTTCTGATTGAGTATCTGAGCCACTGTTGGGCCCCTCATTTGAAGGCTTCACTCCGGCACGGCTCCTAAGAGCCTCCTCCACTGGTGTCTCAGCTACCCTCTTTGCCTTGCTCTTCTTTCTTTGTTGCCTCTTGCGAGGTAGCTCATCATCCTTGTGGCATCCTTTCTCGATGTCCCCTGCCACATCCTGCCCTTTGATGAACAAGTCTGATGCTTGTTCATCCTCGGTGAAGACAAGCTCCACAGCCAAGCCCTCTGTATCCAAGGCCATACCAGCCTCGTATGTGTCCGGGGCAACCTTGACACTCCACCTCTTTAACCTGGGTGATTGATCCTCATCCTTATCTGACTGTATCAACCACCCAAAGTCTCTAAACTTGGCCTCAGCCAATTCAAAAAACCAAACCTGTACATGTCAAACATTCAAGTCAATTATAATAGCAACTGTTAGTATCCTCACAACCCAATATAATTAACCACAACTTATAATAGTGACCACAAGGCATAAGATACAACATACCTGTAAAACAGCTCCATAACCAAACAAATTATATCGATCTTTCCTCTCCTCCCTATCCTCATAGGCGTTACTAACGCCATTCCACAATGCATTGTAGACATCCCTAGCCTAGGGATATGCATCAAAGGTGGCAAGGTTGGACTCATCCATCATTGCCCAAAACTTGCCGTCAACCACATCCCCTGGCCTGGGTAGGAGGAAGACAGCAATGCAGTATAGCAAGGCCAACCTTGCCCTATCATTTACCTTCAACTTCTTGTTGTTAACCTTTTCCTTTATCATTTTTGCGGTAATCTTACTTACTCTCACCCCAGGGAACATCCTCTCCTGGAAGGTGGGGCCCTTTGTGCGCTGCGATGATTTCCTTCCGACTAGAAATCCATCATGCAGTGGCAATTGCAGTATCATACTGACGTCTATTGGCTTCAGAGTGGCTGACCGCACTGCCGATTCTGAAAGTTAAGCCGCTTATCCTCCTAGCCAGCATGTGGCCAATTAGACGATGACAGACCATTGTGTCTGTCATCTCAAAGAAGACTTTGAAGCAAGTTTTCATTACTTGCTCATGGACCCCTCCCTTCAAATCCGAGATGAGGTTCAGCACTTTTGAAGTTAAGCATCTACACTCAACTCTCCCAATCTGTAAAATGTAATGAATGCAATATTAAGTACACATGAAGCACAACTAAATACATTTAGGGAATAAACACAAGTTTATCGCAACCATAACACAACTACAGCACAATGTCAACACAACCATCATATAACCGATGCATCCCAACCCTACAAAAGCACTATCACAATGTCACTAAATTTCATCACAGCTCATGACCAACACAAGGCCCTCAACTTTCTCATCACAAGTTCTACACAACTACTATTTTTCATCACAACTATAACCGCATTCATCAAAACTTAAAAGGAGTTAAGCATACAAGCACATCTCAATCTATCACAACCTGTTAAACATCATAGAACAAACACATGCAACTCAATCAACCATTACTCTTGTCCATCACAACCCTACAGAAGAACCATCATAACGTCACCAAATCCATTAGAGCTTATGACCAACAACCCCAGCACTCAACTTTAGCCATCTCAGGTTGTACACAACTGCTACACGTTTCCATCCCAACCATAAATGTATTCATGAAAGTTGAACATACAGACACCTCGCAAGCTATCACAACCTATTAATATCATAAAACAAACACATGCAACCCAACACAACTACAGCACAATGTCAACACAACCATCATATGACTGATGCATCCCAACCCTACAAAAGAACTATCACAATGTCACCAAAATCCATCACTGCTCATGACCAACACAAGGCCCTCAACTTTTCCATCACAAGTTCTACATAACTATTACATGTTTCCATCCCAACCATAAATGCATTTATGAAAGCAGTTGACCATACAGACATCTCGCAAGCTATCACAACCCTATTAAAGATCATAACAAACACATGCAACCCAACACAACCCATTAAGAAATATTATACAATACATGAAACCCTCGACATGCACAAGCCAAGAGCAAGAAAAACATCAAACAATTATGAAAAGAAATATCTTTTACTTAAAAAAAGGGTCTTTGTACTTACTTCGTCTTGCCGGCCGGAAGTAGAAGCTTCTGCCATTGAGGGCACTGTTATGAGGGGAGAACTACTCCGCTGGGGAGAAAACGAGGGAAGAGCACTGCCGCTGGTAAGGGAGACAACGAAGGACAGCGCCGTCGCGAGGGGAGAGCGTTACGGGACACCGCCGCCGCGAGGGGAGAGGGCAAGGGGACACCGCCGCCACGAGGGGTGAGTGCCGCTATGACACGAAGGTTGCGGTGTGAAGGGGGAGCGCCGCCGGCACTGAGGTACGTCGCCACCGTTAGACGAGGGAGGTCGCCGTGAGGAGGCGGTCTAGACTTGCGAGATGGTTGGGACGCGAAAGGGAAGAGGCAGTTTAGGTTGTGATGGAGAGACATGAGGTTTTGACTTTAAAAACCCATGTGAACAGTTTCTTATTTTTGAAATCACGTGGGTGAAGACGTGGAAAAGGCCGTTCAAACGGCGTTAATGACGCCGTTTGGTGGGCAGCCACGTTGTTCCATGTGCCGAAGGGTAATTTTGTCATTTTAAAAAAAAATTGAGTGTGTTGGAGCTCGCGCGGGACTGAAATGGATATGAAATTCTGGGTACTTTGTACCAAAGTGGATACCATATTTTCTTCTTTGTACTATTTTGGTTAAAATTCACCTACTTGGACTAAAATGTAAACCACCCTAAAAAAAAAGGCTCGAGCACTATGCTCGACTGCTCGAGTAGAAGAAGAAAACAGGAAAGAACAGAGCCTGGCAAACTGAAGGCTCGTGCTCATGAAGGAGATGGCCACAACAAGTTATATTCAGGCTGGTTCGGGTTCAATTGGACTCGACCTAGTTCGATTGAGGGCTTAGATTTGCACTTGGATCGCACATAACTTAGATTGGAAAGAGTTCTGCTCAACTCAAACTCAACAAATGATGATGGGAATTGGAAGCTTTCTTGTGATTGGAAGGTACAGATTTGGGTGGGATTTGGATTAACTCAAATGGGAAGGAAGAAGGATGGCTAGATTTGGATTAGCTCGGATTTTGGAATTCTACAGAAACGCTTGAGCTAGAATTGGCTGAGGATCGGTTTTTAGTAGGCTAGGCACTCAAATCGATTTGGGATTGGAAGATCAAATTTTTTATTGGCTTGAATCATCTCAGATTAATAATCAGTTCGACTTAGGATTCATGCTCGATCTGGAAAGCTGGGCTCTTGAGCCATCTAAAAAAAAAGAACAAAGGACGAGCAGAAGGGGGGATTTTTGCAAAGATTACAAAAAGAAGCAAAACGTGTAGAAGAAGGGTAATTATCTTCTTTTAATTTTTATTACTTTTAATCATGGATGTAATATTTTACTTTAGGCCTGCTAAAACTATGAGGTTTTAATTCCCTTGTAACTAGGGCAAAGATGAAATTGCAAAGAAGCTTCTTATGATTTTCCAAATATTTATGCTTGAACAATATTGTCTATTGATTTGTTAATGATAGTTCTACTTATTGATCTTTCTTTCATTTTTTTGTGTTATGCATTTTAAATAGTTGGATTATCAATAAGTTGGAATGAAAGTCAATGTTAAAAAATTGAATTAAATATTGCTCTTTGATTAAATGTGTTTTATGGATACATGTAATGCTTAGAAAGATCACTTTTGTGCTATGCTTTAGAATGTGCTAAATTGGAAATTGAGTTAGTTGTAAGAAGTGGATTGCAATAGATTTGATGCCTTAGTTATTCAAACTTTGAATATTTTTTTAACTCTTAGTGTAATTTTGATTATTTCTTCTTATAGTTTTCTTTCCCATCTCAATTTAAAAAAAACACTATTTTTAGTTAGAATTTATGACTTGTAATTTTAGTTTTAAATTAGATTTTTCTCAAACATATACACTCCTCGCGGTTCGACTCCGGACTCACGGAGTTAACTTTATTACTTTACTACTTAAGCTTGGGTAAACAATATTTAAGTTATCACAACTATCTCTAATACGTGTGAGATAAGACAACATGGGCCGTCTGATTTATATTAGGCTTTGATAAAGGGGCCAAGCAGGCTTGACTCACTCTGTGCATTGGGCACCGACAGGTCTCAATTTGAGAACTAAGATTGACTCCGCTCAAGCCAACACGAGTGAGTGTGGGGTCATAATAACCTTCCTTTCCTAGTAACTCCATTTAGAAAAAAAAAGAATTTTTAATTAAATCATCGGACTAAATTAATGTTTGGTGGACCTTAAATACCCAACCAATTTTAATTAAGTCAAATGGAGGCAGTAAGTACAGATACCAATTGATGTAATGGTGAAAGGGAGGTGGCCTGATACTAAGGAAATTAGTCAAGTCAGTTGTTGAAGCTACACCAAAAACTGTGAGCACCACAAGAACTTGGATTTTTCAGGGTGTCCAAAACCTGGATTGAGTTGCTCTAGCAAGGGTGACACGGCCTCTGATTAGGCTCGCTGCGGCCGGAGATGGTAGAGGCAATCCCAATAGTTGCGTCCTATATCAGGGTTTGCAGGATGATAAGTGATTTCAAAACTACCAAATTTTCTACATAGTTTTGGCCTTTTGGACGATATATTCAACGTTTCCTACAGTGGTCTGATAACATTACTGCATTGATATAGATCAACTATCCTCAGATAAAGCAAAATGAGGGTAAATCAACTGTCCTCAGATGAAGCTACTTCCACCCATTAGTCAGGTTGGTTGGATCTCTCCCCATTGTAGGATAAAGAATGTTCATTTCATGCGCAAAATGATGCATAAGATACGCGTATGAGACCCTAATGCTCGTCAGCATGGGGCCCGTGCATAGTTGTTATTGCATTGTTTGAAGGTTGTCATCATGAACTTTGAATTACGCTAATCATGTTTACTGCTTACTTATTGCATTGCTTAAAGGTTGTACCCCTGTTTGAGCTTTGCTTTCAAATGCTTGTAATATTTAAACCATTTAAGTAATGGTAAAGATTAAAGAAGCACATACGTAGCGACTTCAACAAGCAATCAATACTCAAATACTAGAGAGACGCAAAGAAGTGTCGGCATGATTAGGACAAACTAAATATATTGCCAGTCCCCCTCGTAATGTTTTAGGATTATTCTGAATTGACATCCCTATTGTTATCAAAAGTCCACAAAGATTGACAGTTACTTAAGTAAAGTGACGACAATATATTGTTCTACGGCTATTATTAATATGCAATTACTTTAAGTATAGTGAATACAAGATACTGTTTTACGTCTATTATTAATATATATTATTCCATATCTAAAAAATCCTGACAGCATTTGGAAATGAGTTGAATTTATTGACCTATCAGGTTCACAGCATTTCAAGCCTCCCATTACCCTTGCACCTGCACATTCATGAGGATCTATTAGCCTGTAGACAATTGTAAGCACATCATCAAGATTTTTTGGTTCATGACTAATATCTGAGTCTTTATGACCTGACTAGAAGAGGCAGGGCAACCAGCCTCTTAGATTCTTAGTTTAGTTTTGCCTCTTGCCTTCCCTGAACGTCTTGGCTGATCTTTTTACTCATCTTTTGAATTTTATGCATATATTTAGTATTCAAAGACAATTTTTTATGCAAGCAGTAAAACTTATTAATAGGTGTGTGCATTTATGCATTTTTTTCGGTTTTATTACAATGAAACTATGCTTTAAGGTATTTCCAACAAGTAAAGCTTTAAATCATCAAAACATGTTTTTAGATGAAGTATGTACAAAAGGTAAAACAAACCTATATAAATATCAATCTCTCTGAACTTGGCTTGAATTGATGAGATGTTGACTTTGGACCAGCTTAGCTGTCTGAACTTAGCTTTTCTCAAGCTCTCAGGTTGTATAACACAGTTTTGATACAATGTACTATTAGTCTACTATACAGACTTGCATCTTCGACCCAAGTTTGGAGTTCAATCCCAAGTGAAGCAGGCTCAACTTGTTAGTACTCAAAATCCCAGAGCTGGCTTCCATTTAAAACATCATCCATACACAAGTGCCTAAGCGGATTAGCAACACGATACGGTAGAGACTGGTTAACCTGACTACCATGGAATGCCGGCTCGCCAATATATCGGTATCGGGCCTCACCCGATACACCGATACGAGGCAATCTCATTTTTTTAAAAAGTTCCAAATATTGGCGATATATCGGCCATTTTTTTAAAAAAATATTTTAAAAAAATTGGAATTTTTTTTAAAAAAAAAACTTTCCTGTTTGTTTCCCATCCTAATATGCATATTTTGAAATCTATGCTTTGTCTAAATTAGTATAACTCATTTTAGAAGTTAGATTGTAAAAACTAGTTTTCGACCACCGATATTTTTTTACACAATCTTCGATATTTCGTTTCTTTGGCTGACTTATATTTTACCGATATCTAATACGACATTCTTTGAACCTGACCCCTTCTAGTCGGTTCCAAGGAATGTCATATCGGATATCGATAAAATATCGGTCGACTAAAGAGACAAAATATCAGAGATATATCGAAAATATTGTGTAAAAAATATCGATGGTCTAGTTTGTACCATATATTTTTACAATATAACTTCTAAAATGAGTGATACTTATTTAGACAAGTATAAATTTTAAAATATGCATAAAAATGTGTATATAATTCAAAATATATTTTTACGTTTTAAACCCATATTCTTCCACTTGGCATAGGATGGCAAACAAACGGAAAAGTTACTTTTTAATTTTTTTTAAAACACCGATATATTGGACCAAAACTGATATATTCGCAGAAATTAATAAAGGGGAAGGTAGTCTCAATTTGGCCAAAGCAAAGGAGCACTATGTGCAAAATCTTGTAATCTATCCAGCCGACAATCAATAATTCTGTTCAAGTGGCTAGTGCTCATTTAACACAACAGAATGTTGCATGAGCTAGGTGACCTTTAAGCACGCTCATTACAATACAGCAAATTTTAATTATACTGCATCAAATGACCAAAATAACCTCATCAAGAAGGCCAATCTGCCAATTCTGAACAAGCAGTGTTGGGGCACAACTGTCCAAATACATAGAACCGATCCGGTTCAACAATTGAACCGCAGGGCCGGTTCGCTCACGCATTCACTTCCCTCCCACCAGGCTTTCAAAACCAGCGAAGCAACAATCATGGCAGTAGACACCTCTTCTTCCCCTCACATCTCCCTCCCCACGCGTTTAAAAGCAAAAACACAAGAGACCCACTTGCTAGCTTCCGCGGCATGTCGGGTATCCGCTGCGGAGAGGAGTGTCCGGGAGGAATGGAGGAGAAGAGGGAAGAAGGAAGAGGAGGTGAGCAGGTGGAGGTGGTGGATACATCGGACCACAGGGTGGATTACGTGTTCAAGGTGGTGGTGATCGGGGACTCGGCGGTGGGGAAGACGCAGTTGCTGAGCCGGTTTGCGAAGAACGAGTTCTGCCTCGACTCCAAGTCCACCATAGGCGTGGAGTTTCAGACGAGGACGCTGGCCATCAAGAAGAAGATCATCAAGGCACAAATTTGGGACACCGCCGGCCAGGAGAGGTACAATCTCCCTACTTCACTACCTTCATCTGAACTCAACAATCATACTTTGAGACAAATTGATTTGAGCCCCATTCGTATGCATCGGGGTGCTTCCGGCCATCGGATTTATATCTGACAGCCCTATGGGTTGTCCCTCCAAATCAGTGTGCTATGTCAGATCTTGATCTGATGGATAGTAGTGCACCGGTACATGCTGACATGCGTGAGCAGGGGCGCATATTAGTGTTTAAGTCAATTTAAATTGATGTTATCTAGGATAGTCAGGATGAAGGTTTCCAAATGCCCAAGACATACAATGTTCACCATTGATGCTTTTGTCTCCGCGCTTATTATCTTTAGCTGATTGGGTTGGTAGCAATCTTATCAATCCAAGTTTTCTAAGACGAATACCTCATTGATTACCTCTCCATTCCCATTTAAGTGTCAAAACCCTTCGACCTTGACCCCATTAATGGCTTCCGGACATAGGGTGAAGAATGAAACAACACTTCTAACCTTTTTGCTTTTGGCACGGCAGTCAACTTCAAATTGGTCACACTGGTATCATAGTACAAAAGGCCCACAATGTGGATGAACACGCTCAATTTCATTACTTATACTGTATTATTAATCATAGTTCTATGACCTAGCATGTGCAATGTTGGAATGAAAAGGTACAGGGCAGTGACGAGCGCCTATTACAGGGGCGCGGTGGGGGCCTTGCTGGTGTACGACGTCACCAAGCGCCCGACCTTTGACCATGTAGCCCGCTGGCTCGACGAGCTCCGCACCTATGCCGACCCATCCATCGTGATCATGCTCGTGGGCAACAAGGCCGACCTCGCCGACCTGCGGGCCGTCCCAACAGAAAATGCCATCGAGTTTGCCGAGAAGCAGCAAGTCTTCTTCTCTGAGGCCTCAGCTCTCAACGGTGACAATGTCGAGGCTGCTTTCCTCCGCCTGCTGGAGGAGATATATGGGGTGGTGTCCAAAAGGGCCATGGAGACTGCAACTAATAATAGTAGTGCAGGTGGGAATGGAGATAAGGATGTGTTCATGCTGAAAGGGACCAAGATTGAGGTGGTGCCTATTGGGTCTGAGACCAGTGCCATGAAGAAGGGTCCTCTGGTTTGTTCATGTTCTTGAGGTCGGCTGAGGTCAAATTGAGGCTTCCCCACATGAATGGTTTGGAAGAGGAGATGGAAACATGCTCATTTTTTTATCTGCGATGTGTTTGTGTTAACCGATTTGAAAAGATCCTTGCTAGTGCTGCAAATTCATTGTCATAATCGGTAGGAAGGACTCCATATAGAATGTCAATAGATCTTTACTTTCCCACTTATAACCAGGTGTGCAAGTTGTGTTATAAAATTCTTCACTGTTATTGTCTTAAGGATGAGATAAGTGTACCTTTACAGATAATAAATAGTTAGAAGAAGTTGATGATCGAATCAAGCGAAACACTTTGTCCTTAAAACAGAATGCGCCCTCCTTAAGGTGCTTAGGACTCGTGGGTGTCTGCCTCCCAGGATAAGACGATCAACAACGTACTGTAGGAGCACTTCAAACAATACACACAGCGAACCACAGATGTGTAATGCTTTTACAGAATAGAGGAGAAAGGAGGAAGATGAAGTGCAAGTAAAAACCGTACAGAAAAATCCATTTTTGAAGACTTTTTGTCCCAAAATAATATTATCTTATTGACCCAACCCGACCCGGCCCGGTCGGCCGCACGTGCGAACCGAACTGAGCTGGACGGCGACGTGCACGCGTGTGTGGGTTAGCCCACCTAGGTGCATGGGTCCAACATCTCTCTCCCCCACAAAAGTGGGGTGGCCCTTGGGCCTAATTTCAAAGGCCAAACTTTGACCTTATATACCATCCACAACACATCCTTTGTGTGGATGTGGGAATATTCATTCCTTCACCCAATTTACTCATTCATATCAAAAGTAAGTGGGTTTTAATATGGGTTATTATACTCACTTCTAACAAGTCCCCACATGAATGAGAATTGGCTGGATAATGATACAAAACAATGCAAATAAATCGTGAAAGCAAATATTGAGAAGATCATGCATGGGAGAAAGGTAGCTTTCGGCTTTGAACCTTCCCTTGTGAAGACTATCGGGTTTATTGGCTAATCAGTGAATGTGATGTCTTGAACTGTTCAGCCGTTTGTGCAAACCAAGACAATAGAAGTCACACAATCATTTCTTAGACACACTGTGGTTCTCATGACTTTGTTCATTTTGGCCCCGAACAAACTTAGTTTTCATGAGTGCTCTAGAAGATTTAGCCTTAAAATCCTCATAGAAGTGGCCCCTTCACACTCATATAGGTGATTCTCATTAGGAGCATCCTGCAATACCTCACTTGAACTAAGTCAAGCTATGAGAACCATTAAAAGTAAAGCTTATCCTGATTCATTCAGTAGGCATCACTATCTCATCATAGAAACAGGAACGGGATTTTATCTCAATAGTGATTCCCCTTGAATCCCCCACAATTCGGTTGTCCCTTTGAACCTAGATCTTGGGATCTCTAGTCAACTAGGTTGGGTTGCCATTATGGTGATTCTTAATGTATAGGCTTCAAGCCCATTCCCCTCGATGAATTGCTCACTTGTTCTTTGGTCAAACCCTTGGTAAGCGGATCCGTAATATTTTCTTTTGACCTAACATACTCAATGGAAATTATTTCACTAGAGAGCAATTATTTTATGGTATTATGCCTCCAACGTATATGTCGAGACTTACCATTATACAAGTTACTTTGTGCTCTTCATATAGCAGATTGACTATCATAATAGATACATATAGGTGGCACAAGTTTCCCCCACACTGGAATATCTTCTAAAAATTGACGAAGCCACTCAGCCTCTTCGCCTGCTTTATCAAGTGCAATGAATTCTGATTCCATTGTGGATCTTGCTATGCATGTTTGTTTAGAAGATTTCCAAGACACTGCTACACCTCCAAGAGTAAAGACATATCCACTTGTGGATTTGGAGTTTCTTGTATCAGATATCCAATTTGCATCATAGTACCCCTTTAGTACTGCTGGATATCTTGTATAGTGCAGTCCATAGTCCAAGGTATATCTTAGATATCTAAGAACCCTGACTAGAGCCTTCCAGTGGTCTTCCCCTGGATTGCTATTATATCTACTAAGTTTACTTACTGAGTATTCTATGTCCGATCTCGTACAATTCATGAGGTACATGAGACTTCCAATAATTTGAGAATATTGGAGTTGTGATATGCTCTCACCCGTGTTTTTGCTTAAATGTAATTTCACATTCACAGGTGTTCTCGCTGGACGATTATCATTCTCATTAAATTTATCTAGGATTTTTATAATGTAATGAGATTGAGATAACACATATCCATCAGATGTTTTAGTGATTTTCATCCCTAGTATAACATCTGTAACAACCATATCTTTCATGTCAAATTGTTTGTCTAACATCCTCTTAGTAGCTTTAATGATATTATCATTGCTATCAATAATGAGCATATCATCCATATATAGGCATACAATAGCATAGCCATCAGGTCTTTCTTTGACATAAACACATTTGTCACATTCATTAATTTTGAATCCATTTGACATCATCATTTTGTCAAATTTTTCATGCCATTGCTTAGGTGCTTGTTTAAGCCCATAGAGAGACTTAACAAGTTTGCACACTTTGTTTTCTTGACCCGGTACAACAAACCCTTCAGGTTGTTGCATATATATTTCCTCATTCAAGTCATCATTCAAGAATGTTGTTTTCACATCCATTTGATGTATTTCAAGATTATATAAAGCAGCCATAGCGATTAACATCCTAATGGAAGTTATTCTTATGACTAGTGAATATGTATCAAAATAATTTTGACCTTCTTTTTGCTTGTATCCTTTGATAACAAGTTTCGCTTTATATTTGTTAATTGATCCATCAGTCTTCATCTTCCTCTTGAATATCCACTTGTATCCGAAAGGTTTACTCCCTGGAGGTAGATCTACCAACTCCTAAGTGTGATTTTGCATAATGGATTCAATTTCACTATTTACAACCTCCTTCCAATATTGTGCTTCAAGAGAGGACATGGCTTCCTTAAAACTTTGAGGCTCATTTTCTAACAAATAAGTTAGAAAATCTTGACCAAAGGATTTTGATGTTCTAGCATGTTTACTACGTTTAGGTTCATCATCTTCTCCATCTTGGTCTTCACTATTGTAAGTTGTAACATCCACAGTTCTTCTTTTAAGAGAACTTTCCTTTTGTGTAGAATTCCACAGAAAAATATGTTCAAAAAATGAAGCATTCCTTGATTCAATCATAGTATTGACATTTACATCAGGAATATCTGATTTATGAACAAGAAAGCGATATGCACTGTTATTATTGGCATAACCAATAAATATGCAATCAATGGTCTTTGGTCCAATTTTAATCCTCTTGGGATTAGGGACCGCCACTTTTGCTAGACA
Source organism: Houttuynia cordata (assembly GCA_039654745.1). Lineage (NCBI taxonomy): Eukaryota > Viridiplantae > Streptophyta > Magnoliopsida > Piperales > Saururaceae > Houttuynia > Houttuynia cordata. The sequence continues at coordinate 6,194,057 of CM077511.1, forward strand.
CCCCCACACTTTTATGAAGTTTTAGGAAGACTTTCGACCTTTCCATAATTCATATTGTGTCTGCAAGGTTTTCTTATGAGGTATTTTGTTGAGAATATAATTGGCAAAAAGCAAAGCTTCCCCCCCACATGTTCTCAGGTAACCCAAAACTTATTAACGCGGCATTCATCATTTCTTTTAAAGTTCTATTTTTCCGTTTATCAACTCCATTTTACTGTGGTGAATAAGGTGTCATGGTTTGGTGTATAATACCATGTTATGAACAGAATTCATCAAAAAGTGATTCATATTCCCCACCTCTATCACTTCTTAGAACTTTTATTTTCTTGCCAAGTTGATTCTCAACCTCTGTTTTATATATTATAAACATGTTTATAGCCTCATCCTTACTTCTCAGCAAGTATACATAACAATAACGAGTGCAATCTTCAATAAATGTAATAAAGTACTTTTTACTTCCTCTTGTTTGAACAAGTTTTAAATCACATACATCGCTGTGAATTAACTCAAGAGGTTCAGTACATCTCTCAATACTTTGGAATGATTTCCTTGTTAATTAAGATTCCACACAAGTTTCGCATTTATGATTAGAGTCAATATTAAATTTAGGCACATATTCCATATTAATCAATCTACGTAAAGCATCATAATTAACATGTCCTAATCTACTATGCCACACATCACATGACTCAATCATATAAGAGGAAGAAGCATTCTCATTAATATTAAAAGCAGCAGGTACAATATTTAATACATTGAGCTTGAAAAGCCCTTCATTCAGATACCATTTTCCCACATACACCCCACCCTTAGTCAAAATAAATTTGTCAGACTCAAACACCAATTTGAAGCCATTCTTGCTCAACAATGATCCAGACACTAAATTCTTTCGAATTTCTGGCACATACATCACATTGTTGAGCGCGAATTCCTTGCTCGAAGTCAACTTGAGCACCACCTTCCCAATTCCTTCAACCTTGGCAGTAGAAGAGTTGCCCATAAACACTTGTTCATCATTTTCCATAGAGTGATAAGTGGAGAACATTCTCCTGTTAGAGCACACATGACAGGTAGCCCCAGTATCCACCCACCATTCTCTATCGTTAGTGACCATATTCACTTCCAAAATCACAGCAGAAAGGTTGATGTCATGCACATTGATGGAGAAATTCTCCACTTCGGTTATGTGGGCTTGTGCCTTTTTCTTCTTGAAACCATCTTGTTTCTTCCGTTTGTAACAATCCTTAGCCTTATGACCCATCTTGTCACACACATAGCACTTGCCCTTGAACTTGGTGTTGTTGGAGCCATTGTTTGACTGACCCCCAGGATGCTTCCTCTTTATGTTGGTGAAGTCATTGCTTTTACTCCCTTGTTCCATAACATTGACTTTTGTCTAAATGCCATGACCCCCGGTTTTCTTTTCAGAAGAACGGTTGTCCTCTTCAATCCATAACCTCACAATCAGATCCTCCAAGTTCATCTCCTTTCGCTTATGCTTTAAGTAGTTCTTGAAATCCTTCCAAGACGGTGGTAGTTTTTTAATTATTGCTGCCACTTGGAAAGACTCACTTAAGGTCATGTCTTCTACATGAATTTCATGCAGGATAACTTGGAGATCTTGAACTTGATTGATCACAGTCTTAGAGTCCACCATTTTGAAGTCCAAAAATTTGCTGACTATGAATTTCTTCGTTCCAGCATCTTCAATTTTGTACTTCTTGTGTAAAGACTCCCACAGTGCCTTAGCACTTGTCATCAAACTGTACAAATTATATAATGTGTTGTCCAATCCGCTAATGATATAATTACGGCATAAGAAATCTGCATGTTTCCATGCATCTACTGCCGCAACAACCATTTTGTCTTCCCATTTCTCCTCAGTGAGAACGGGTACTTCATCTTTAAGGAATCGGGCCAAATTCAGCGTGGTAAGATAGAACAACATTTTCTGTTGTCATCTTTTGAAATCCACACCACTGAATTTCTCTGGTTTTTCCCCTTTAACTTGAACAGAAGCATTCACCGGAGTGCGAATAAGCACGGGAATGAAGTTGGTACCCTCAGTAGCCATTTCTGTAACTTTGCAAATCACAGAAGATTATCTCAGTAATAGCACAGTAATTACAGTACAAATTATAGTATAGCACAGTAAATAAAATTATAGTACAACACAGTAATCAAAATTAATCGTGCATTCTGTCTTAAGATTGTTATAAAATTCTTCACTGTTACTGTCTTAAGGATGAGATAAGTGTACCTTTGCAGATAATAAATAGTTAGAAGAAGTTGATGATCGAATCAAGCGAAACACTTTGTCCTTAAGACATAATGCGCCCTCCCTACGGTGCTTAGGACTCGTGGGAGTCTGCCTCCCAGGATAAGACGATCAACCACGTACTGTAGGAGCACTCCAAATAGCACGCGCAGCGAACCACAGATGTGTAATGCTTTCACAGAAGAAAGGAGTACAGAAAAACCCATTTTTCAAGACTTTATAGAAATCCCGTTAAAGGCCCATTGAAAACACCCTCTCCCGCCAAACCAATTGAATTTGTCCCAAAATAATATTATCTAATTGACCCAACCCAACCCAACCCGACCCGACCCAGCCCGGTCGGGCGCGCGTGCGAATCGAACCGAACCGAGCCAAGCCGGCCGGACGGCGGCGGCGCAGGCGTGTGGGTTAGGCCACCTAGGTGCATGGGTCTAACATCTCTCTCCCCCACAAAAGTGGGGTGGCCCTTGGGCCTAACTTCAAAGGCCAAACTTGGACCTTATATACCATCAACAACACCTCCTTTGTGTGGATGTGGGAATATTCATTCCTTCACCCAATTCATTCATTCATATAAAAAATAAGTGGGTTTTAATATGGGTTATTATACCCACTTCTAACAAGTTGTTCTAATGATGTCACCAAAAAAATTCTTCTTATGAGCTATGAACCAAGAGTCCAATACTTAACCATTCGCATAGCCCATAGAAAGGAGTTCAAGATCACTGTTTGCCAAAAAACCAAAACGGGTCCAAGATTAATATGCCAATTAAACACTAAAAATAATAGATCAAAGAAATGCTTCACTATCATCCAATTCTAGTTCAATTAACTGGAAACCGTTTTGTATGATCCAAATTTTCCTTCCCAATTTTTTCCATTCCTAGTATAAATTACATTTGATGCTTCACTTGTTTTTCCTGTTCATATCGTCTACCCAATAGAATCCCCTAAACCCTAAACTCTAATAGGCACAACAGGCTCTGAAGCTTGGTTGATCAAGCTCTGAAAAGCAAATGCGTCAAAAGCTTTAGTCATGGTCTAAAGTTACAACCTAACACAATTATCCCACTTCCATCCTATCTGCAAAAGAAATTAGTAAGATCCATTTCACCTACCTGAAGTTGCTATTGGATATGCTATCTCTTATATAAGACTTGTTGACTAGAATGGAGGTGTAAGATTTATCTCTCCAACCTCAAATTTTTGGGAAAATGCGCTCCATAATTATAGTTATGATTATGATTGCAATAACATTAATCCTATATGCATAAGATTGCTTTAATTCAATCAAAAATTAAGTTTTTGATACAGCTAAAAACAACAAAAGAAAGCACATCGATCCAATTCAATGGGGCTCTATGATCGATCAAATTATAACAGTGACACAAGAAAAGCCCAACAATAAGCTACTTGATTATGATTATGATTATGATTACGATACCATTAATCCTATATGTAAAAGATGGTTGTAATTCAATCATAAATTATATTTTTGAGATAAGAACAACAAAAAAAGCACATCAATCCAGTTCAATTGGCTTCTATTGATCCGATTAGAACTTTGCATAACAACAAAAATCCATCTTTTATACCGAAAAGAAAAGAAAAAGTAAAGAAACTAAGAACAAAAGCTTCAATCATCCGGCCATGGATGGAGGGGGAGGGGGAGGGGGAGGGGGAGGGAGGGTATGGGGGGATTTTGGAGGGGTTTGGTTTATATAGGCGAGTGGCGAGTTTAGGAAGGGAAACACTGATCTACACATGAAATATGCATTTTATTATCTCCTAAACTTATGTTTCTGTTAGAGTTTGATTAGAATAAATGCTACTTTAATATAGTTTTTCGTTTTTGTAGGAAACAAGAGTAATACACAAAAATAAGGTGAAAAATAACTTGAATAGTTAAATCATCATAACTTTATATACAAATATCGGATTGGACTTATTCAAACTTAATGTTAAAGTTCAAGAAGTCAGCTTTCCAATGCCACCAACTACGTACAATTCGGAGTTCGGAGTAGAAAGTTATAGCCATTTGAAATTCATGAACAGTAACTACGACCGATCGGCTCTCAATGCGATCGATCGCCAGAGCCGCAAAAGCAGTATATTGAAGGAAACGATCAATCGGACCTCAAAACGATCGATCGTATCTACTGGAATTTTTGATCTGCGTAAGACAGTAACTACGATCGATCGGCATTATATGGCATCGATCGGCAAAGCGATCGATCGGAGGAAAATAACGAAGGAATTGCGATCGATCGGTAGGCGAACGATCGGCAATACGGAACGATCGATCACCATATGCGGAAAACCGAAATAAGACCTATTTCAACTCGGATTTGGAAGGGGACTTCATGGTTTCTCTTCAAACTTATAAATAGGCCTTATGGGAGAATGTTTTGGGGAATCAATCTTGGAGGAACCCTTGGAGAATCTAGAGCTTTATTGGAGGCTAGAGAGGAGCAAGAGAATGAGTCTTTTGGAGCAAAGAAGAAGAAGGATTCATGACGATGGATCTACATAAACAGGCTTCTCCTTTCTTTCTTTCTATGTATAACTAAACTTTTTATTCAAAGTTTGATGAAGCCGTAGATGTGTATTGCTACTCTTGATAGTTTAATTTTATAAAATTGATTATGATTTATGCTTAATGCGATTTCATGAGTATTCTTTTGAGTGCTTGATCATAGACTTGATTAATTATGAATGGAATTAGATATTGTGATTGATTTTATGCCTGATCAAGGATAAGATTAATTGCACCCTAAACCCTAATTGCATTATAATAGAGTTGTGATTGATTCTATGCCCGATCAAAGATAGGATTGATTACACAATAGTGGATGAACTTTCGTATCCGATCAAGAATGTTAGTGAATTCATTAGTAATTCGTGTGTCCGATCAAGAATACGAATTACAATATTATGTTAACTTATGCTTAATAATAATTGAGAGTAGTAATTGCATGTCTAGTAATGGATTCTCTGCCTTGATATTCTCTATATTGATTGAATCCCAGTAATTTAGTTTAAAGTTCATTGCTTTCTTAGTCTAGAATCAACATTGCTGCTTTCTCTTGAATTTAGTAAAATATTAATCCGTCCCTGAGGTTCGACAACCCTATTTAATACTCATTGTAGTATAATTGCCTTGTGCACTTGTAAGGGTTCTATATTTAAACGATCAAACACGTGTGAATAAATTGACGCGTGTGAATATGTCCCGGGTCTAGAACTCGAACCTAGGAACTCCTCCATGCAACGGGGGACTGCTACCATTTGCATTATGTGCTTTGGGATAACCTTACGAACACTGCTCACAATTAACTTATTCTTTTATATAAAAAGAAAAAAATAATCTGCCAACTTATTTATTTTTCTTCTATAGCAAAAAAATAAAAATAAAAATAAAATTGTATCCAATAAAAAATCTACTTTATAAACATCACAGCAAAAAAAAAACGAGTCCAATCTAAATGTGCATCAGGATCTCGATCTGGTTGCATGTTTCAAATTAGGGGACATGTTTTTCGCTTATTCGATGCACATTTTTGGAGCTCAATCTATTACTCAAGCAACGAATTTTCATAGTAGTAGCCATATTTATTTAAATCAAAATTTCCATCAATCAAGCATTTTGTTCCTTACAAAGAGACCAGTCCACATAGTTTCACTTCTCTCCCTCGCATTAAGTGAAATGAGTTTCAATTATCTTGCCGGTTCATGGCGAGTTAGGAGCTTTTGGTTTGTGAATTTGGTTCTAAATTAAGCATGAATTAGGATAGAATAATCAGAATCATGTTTGGTTTAAGAATTCTGATTGAATTTAAAATTCAGCCTCAAAGAGGATTTTCCCCAATTCAAACTTAATTTGCTAATCTCTCCATGCAGGGATTCACCAAATTATGGGTGCATTTGGAAGCGAAAATAATATCAGGCGTGACTGCCTTTCATGATGAAAATTATCACATTGATTTTGTGAAAGGTAGAATTTGTTTGGAAACTGAAAATAAATCACAGTGATTTGTGTTTGGAAAGGAATACTCGACGGCGGCATTGTTGAGGCTCAAAAGGAGAAGCGGACGGCTATTGTGTAATCAATTACACGATAACTTTTAATTGGACAAACTTCAACGATACATTTCTTACTCATTTCTAATCCATTTTTGCCTATTTTTTTCATTATTCTTCATTTTAAGTACTCTTTCTTATAACGATGATATCATAAAGATGTTGAGCCACCGCGTACTATTTATCATGGATTTTGTGGTATTTTTTATAAGATATCAAGATCATTAAGATACCATGATGATCATAAAGAGCATAAAAAATAAAGAAGAATAAAAAAAATTGCTAAAAATGGATAAAAAATTAGCGAGATATGAACCATTGAAGTTTGTGCTATTTTAATAGGCTATTACAAGATACAATGTGCTATCGTGTAATTGATTACACGATAATTTTTAATGGGACAAACTTCGATGGTTCATTTCTGATCCGTTTTTATCCATTTTTCCCATTTTCCCTTATTTTTAGTACTCTTTCTTATAATGATGACGTCATAAAGATGTTGAACCACCGTGTACTATTTATCGTAGATTTTATGGTATTTTTTTCGATACGATATCAAGGTCATTAGGATATCATGATGATAAGAAAGAGCATAAAAATGGGCGAAAAAATGAACTAAAAATAAGGGAGATATGATTCTCGAGAGAAAAGGGAGATGAAGCTAATTTTTTTGTTGTAGAGGAGCGACAACTAATTCGTTAGCCCCATTCTCACATCTCTGAGAATCACGTTTTCAGGGGTGAATGGTGAAAACTTTCACCTATCGCTGTCACCGACCACTATCAGTATTTTTAGCTTCCAAATGCTTTTCAGGCCTGATAGTACTTTTTCAGGCATGAAATATGGGGTTTTCAACTTTCAAATGCACCCAAAGACTGAATTGTGAATTTTCGATTCAACAACCAAACTACATTCTCATTTTACACCAATTCAGCCCGAATAAATTCTCTTTTAATTAAGATCAAGATTCATTAAAATTCACCAACCAAATAGCCCCTTATTCTATGTCTTTGTTCAAGTGACATGCAAAATTCATTTGCTATGCATGAACATCAAGGGTGAGATATCTCGGATCGAATCCATAGAGTTGTTGGTGAAGCTTATCAAGGAAATTCGACAACACACGATATAGTGCATCATTTATGCATGCATGCATATTATTCTTAGAAAATGGTTTACTGAGATCGTTCTCATATAAAGAGCATGAGCCCAATCTTTTGGGTCGTTGAATTTCGATCTAAGGGTAAGTATCAACTTATCAGTGGATAGGTGAATATGTCAAATCAGTGAATATGTGAGTTCCTTGTAGTCATTTATAGCCATCAGATCAAGATCCAATGACTATGATTTAAACTAACCTCGTATAAGCCAAATAAGAGCGATCTCATTTAATTTTTTCCATTATTCTTACCATTTGAATCTCCAAGGTCCACACACTTCACAAGTGGTTTTGGTTTCGAAACTCTTTATTTTTGGGAAATGATATTCGTACAGCAGATTCTTACACATTTTCCATACACAGCTGATGTGTATGGAAATGAGTGGGTGAACTGGTGTGTAGGAATCTGCTGTAGGGTTATCACTGCCCTTGTTTTTTTATACATGTTTTACAACCACTTTGAAATGGATCATTTCTTAACGAGCTATAATTTGTGTGCTAGATACTTTATTATTAAAAATGTAATTATCGAATTATCTAACCACATTACGCTGCTTTTTAGCCGTCTTGACATTCTTAGACTTATCGAGCACTAGCCATATTAGCACCCAATGAGCCCATTCTTTTTAACACTAGCCATATTATCACAAAATTGACCAACTATTCATTTTCTGGATCGGTCTAGCGCAGCATCTGTCAGCTCAGTGGGCCTCGTGTGATCCAACGGCTATTGCGCTGCAACGCAGGTTATTTTTTTCTTTTTTTTTATTTTCCCTTTACAACTGTGCTCTTACCTACATCAGACCAAGGAATTTCGTATCGGATATCGGTAAAATATCGGTCGGCCTAAGAGACAAAATATCGGAGATATATCGGAGATATTTGTAAAAAAATATCGGTGGTCGAAAACTAGTTTTTACTATATTTTTTCACAATGTGACTCTTCAAATGAGTGACACTAATCTTTTACAAGCAAAATAAGCATGTTTATATGAATATATTTCTATAAAAATTTCGGCAACATCTCCCCTATATTTTCAATCATATGTGCAAACCCCACAATATACTGTGAATATCCACATAACATAACCAACTAGCTTCAACAAAATTGACTGCTTGCTGAAGTCCTACACTAGGTACTGGCAGAAAAAAGAAATATAATGTCTAAAACAGCAGTTAAACCCCACAATATACTGTCAACAAGAAAGTTAAATAGTTGAACATCCAACAGAATTAGCTTGATCCAAAGAATGAGGAAACATCCGGATAAGTTGCTTACCAGGTTTAAGATCGCGATGGAAATAGCCATGCTGGTCAAAATAAGCAAGCGCTCGAAACACTTGGAAGCACCAATGTCTTACTTCCTTTTCAGTAAACTGATTCAGTCAATCTTTCATAAGCTGATAGAGATTACAATTGATCTATACATGAAATATGCATTTTATTATCTCCTAAACTTATATTTATGCTAGTGTTTGATTAGAATTATTGCTACTTTATTATAGTTTTTGGTTTTGTAGGAAAATGAGAGCAAAGATGCAAAAATAGGGTAAAATAAGACTTTAATGGTTAAACCTTCATAACTTCGTGTACAAATGTCGGATTGGACTGATTCAAGTCTCCTGTTAAATTTCAAGAAGTCAGCTTCCCAACGCCACCAACCACGCATAATTCGGATTCGGAGCAAAAAGTTATGACCATTGGAAAATTGTGCTGCAGGATGAATAGTACCGATCGATCGGCTAAATAAGGCGATCGATCGCCTGAGGAAAAAATCGAAATTTTCGCGATTGTTCGTCACCGTTTGATCGATCGTATCTACTGGAAATATGTCATGAACAGTACCGATCGATCGGTGAATAGTGCCGATCGATCGCCGTATACGGAAAATTCGATTTTAACCTATTTCGACTCGGATTTGGAAGGGGACTTCGTGGTTTCTCTTCAATATTATAAATAGGCCTTATGGGAGAACGTTTTGGGGATTAGAAAGTAGACTAGAGGCCAACCCTTGGAGAGTTTTGAGCATACATTGGAGGCTAGAGCAAAGGAGAGAATAAGATAAAGAACACGATGATGGATTCTCTTCCCATGCTTGGCTAAACACCTTTCCAAGGCGTAGATGAAGCCCAATAATCTGGTTGTGTAGTTTCTTTTCTCTCATTTTTACTCTAGTTGGTGTATGGATTTTATTGTGTAATCACCGTTAATTCAATAAAGATTTGTTCTTTGTACTCGAGAGAGACAAGAGTGAATTCTTGTGAGTTTCAATCCGAAGAATACTTGCGTATCCGAGAGAAATATAAGTAAACTGAGATGTTATATATCAATAAAGTTTCATTGGTTTATACTCGAGAGAGATAGATCACAATTCTATGTTTTAATTGTTTTATGTGTTACATCCGAGAGGAGAGCACTATATTTTGAGTTGACAAGTGTATGTCCGAGAGGAATATGCTAGCCAATTGGAAATCTTTATTCAAAAGAGAGAGATTGACGATACACTAGTTATTGTGGTGGATTCGAAGCCTTGGTCTTCTCCACATTGATTAAAACTCAGCTTAATAGTTAAAGTTCATAGCTTTATTTAAATTAAACAAAAACTGCAACTTTCTTATCTTGAATTTGGTAAAAGATTAATCTGTCCCTGAGGTTCGACAACCCTTTAATACTCACTGTAGTACAATTGCCTTGTGCACTTGCAAGGGTTTAATTTTAAACGATCAACAATCCTGGAAGTAGTAATCCAATATGCGTAAAACTGCATAATTTAACTAATGTAAACAAGTCACAAAAAAATTAAAAATATCCCACTGTACTCACCATGTACTCAAACACAAAATAAAGAAAATTGTGCTCTCTAATGACCTCCTTCAGCTTCACAATATTGGGATGATTCATCTTACGCAGTGACTGGAGGGTTCAGAACACGCAAGTAATGTGAGAAGAAAAATTACCCCACAAGCAAAGTGGAAGAAAGCATATACCTTCACTTCCCTGAGATTCATGCACTCCTCCCAGGAATAGTACTTCCTTTTCATTTTCTTAATTGCCACCTAACATGGAGAAAAATAATTGAAGAAAAATGAAATGGGCAAACAATAATCTATAATCTATAACATTATTGAAAGCTTACAATTTCCCCAGTCTATTTTTTCATAGCTCGCCAAACACTCCCGAATGTACCATTGCCAACTTCTTTAATCACCCGATACCTGCATTGAACAATATACGTTTACCACACAAATTTCAATGCTGCTTCCAATTCATCAGGCTATACGGGTAAAGAAACTCACTGATCCATTGTGGGAGATCTATCAACTTGGATCATCTTATAATCAACACTCGAAAAAAAGAAAGAGTTTTGTTTACTAGTGTTGTCCTTAAATCACAATACCACATCTGCTGGTCGGCTCACCTTATATTCCATCTCTAACATCATGTAAAATTCCACTGCAACATTTTAAGCCTTAAATAAACAGAAGACCATGTACAAGATCAATGCAAGATTACTTGAATCTCAGCTAAGCACTAAAATTTGATTGAGTGATCTTCTTCACAGCAGCTACTTTTTTTGAGCTCAACATATAAAACATTTCAACAACATGCAGCCCTCTAGAGAAGCATCAACTAATCAGTAAAGTACTAAAAGGGAGAATTCAGACCCATAGAGTTTGCAGAGCAACTAAAATGATATCAAGTAACCAACCAACAAGATCATCCCCCTCTCAACTAGTAGAACTTAGTCCTGGAGAAGAAGACATACAGTGAACCAAAAAGAAGAAGCATGAGAAATGCTAATAAAACTAAGATGGAAACCATAGGAAACTAGAACAGTAGAAAATGAAAAGGAAAAATTAGAATATACCCCAAACTATTCCGCAACGCGAAGCTCTTATAGCGTCATACCAAATTTGTGTAAAGAATGTGACGGTAATGATCTATAAAAAAAATGGACATCAGAACCTTATGAAATCAAACAACCATGAATAAGGAATTCCAAACAACAGCTTACTTTGGAAGGACCATATCCAACACAAGCTTCAGAATCTAAATGCCTTCAAGTTTTTTTCAAGAAAAAGAGAGCAAATGCACCAAAGAGAAAATGACATGCTCGAACAAGTTTTTTGCATAGCCATTCATCAAGATCCCTGTTTTGAAATCCCTACCTCCTACTAGTCGCCGTCGCCGGAATCCAGTCGCTCCAGCTCCCGCCCTTGTCGACTCGCCTTCGTCGCCGCCGGAATCCGGATCCTCAGTACGTCGCCGTGCTTTTCCCCCCGGCTCCCCTTCGGCTTTCCCCCTTTCCCGTTTCCTAACTGCATTTCGACCGCAAGAGCCCGAGCCCGAGCCCTTGAAAAAAAAAACGACCGATATATCGCCGAAACCCGATATATCGGATCTGTTTCGGCGATATATCGGCGATTTTTGAAAAAAGTCAACCGACCGATATTTATCTGTCTCGTTTTATCAGTCCGGGACCGATAACGATATATCGCCGAGACAGAATTGCATGCATCAGACTCGAGATCATCATGATATCCACACCCTCTGCATAGTCCATGAATAATCATCATGATATCCAACAACTCAATGCAAACACAGCTCAAGCTTATAAAAACTTTTTTCTACTCCCTCTGTCCAAAAATAAATAAGTGGCCACATTTGAAAAAAAAAACCACTAAATATTCCATCGCATCAACTTTTCGCTAAGCTCAAACGAACGCTACTCGCATCCTATTTCGCCCCCAACGTCCCCTCAAGAGATCCATATATGAGGTTGGCTTTTAGTCCACGCTGGAGATGTGGGACTAAACCAAATCCTGGGCGAGGAACCTCCACCCCACGTTCTAGATTCCGCCGCCGCGTGGCTGGCCGGGGCCCAGCCGGAGGGAGCCGAAATATCTGGAATTTGAATTTGGAGGATAAGATGGATGAACGGCCTTTCTGGAAGATCTTGCTGTTGATCAAAGTGCTTGGTTGTAGCAGCGGGAGCTGGGTTCACGGAAGATGTTCGTGTTTAGTCCTCTGACAACTTGTTCGCCAGCTGCTGGTCATCTGCTTGGCGATTCGGCGAGAAGTGGTGTTGGGACGAGCTTTGGAGCTTGTTGTGCTGCATTTGGGGTGCGGGTGAGTGAGGGGAGGAGGCTGTCGTCGTGCCGCGGTGGGCGGTTGAGTGTCCGGTGTGCGGCGACCAAACCGGCGAAGTCGCAGGGTAATATAGTGAACTTCTGTGCATATTTGGAATGATTATGATGTGGGTTGTGTTCTTCTTACTTGATTGGTCAGTTTGGTTTGTTTGATTTCATTTCTTGTGTGGAACAGCGGACGAAGATTGGAAGGTCAAGCGAGAGGTCTTGCTGCAGAAAAGGGTACTCTTCATGCGTCTTCTCATTGTTTGATTGACAGATTTTGTAGGTTTTGTATTGCTTGAGGTATCAAACCTGACTAGTGAATTGCAATTTGGTTATATCGTTGTAATTAGCCTTGGTTGTTGAATGATTATTATTGTTTATAACATACTGATTCTGATTTTAGTAGAAAATTATGTGAATTGCTGATGTAGACCCTCCTGGTGGTTAAACCCAAGTTCCTCTAGTGATTGGTTGAATTCCTTTTACATGTTACAGACATTTGATGATCTTAGTAACACACACGTCAAGTAGCAATTAAGTGCACTGGCAAAAAAAAACTAGCAATTAAATGCTATTTTCACTTGGTCATGGAGCTTTCCACTCCATTGGATATCTGTGATTGCAAATGAACTATGTGGAACTACTGCAATCCTTGCATTGCCATGACTACGCATCGGTGCCAGCCTGCTACATAATTAGAATCATGGGTTCCTACATGCTTTTGATCGGTTTCTTTCAGATGTGATATAATGGACGGAAACTGTGTACTTGTTTTTTGAACTTGTTATATACTCCCTCCGTCCAGATACTTGGAAAAAACTTATGTCATTAATAATTCCTGACGCATGGAGTGGCTGCATTTTTTGTTGGATGTCCATTTTTCCTGTTGTGAGGACATGTATTTTCTTATCTCTAATTTCTGTGACTTTGTTTTCATCCTTCATATCGTATTTTTGTTCTATAGACTCCCCTTAAGTTGCAGCCATTTTCTTATCCACCGAAGGTTACATGGTTCACATTTTCCAGATGGCCCAACTATGAATAGTTTTTATTGAGAAATTTTCTACATGTTACCGCAGGTACGAAGTGTTGATGTTAAGGAAGCTTTGCGCCTACAACAGGAAAACAACTTTGTGATCCTTGATGTGCGTCCAGAGGCAGAGTTTAAGGAGGTGAGTGTAATGCTTGACATAAATTGTGCTCTTTATTTACTTCTTAATCTGCCAGATGTTTGGTTTCATTCATGTCCCAACAATAGAATTCGTAATAGTTTGACTGCAGCTGCTATGTCTAGATGAATATGATATTATTATTTGTATAGGATCAACTTCTTAATGGTTTACATAGTTAAGCTGTCAAATAACATTTTTCTTGTTAGTGCTGTCAAATCATATTACATTTTGTATCTATATAAGCATTCCAATGTCTGTTTCCTGTCTGCACAGGCTCATCCTCCAGGGGCAATCAATGTTCAAATTTATAGACTAATTAAAGAGTGGACTGCATGGGATATAGCTAGACGTGCTGCATTTGCTTTCTTTGGCATATTCTCTGGAACTGAAGAAAATCCTGAGTTCTTACAGCGTATGCTATAGTTTTAGTTTCAAATTGAATCTGCAGATAAAAAATGATGACCTTGATGTACTTTGTTGAAGTAACACAATGTAACTCTGTTGGTGACAGTTGTGGAAGCAAAACTTGATAAAGATGCAAAAATAATTGTAGCTTGTTCATCTGGTGGGACCATGAAACCATCGCAAAGTCTTCCAGAAGGTCAACAATCAAGGTACCTAATCTTTTATTACTTGGTTTCCTTGAACATTGACAGTACTAGAAGATATGGAGCTTGTCTATTTAGCCAAAGTGACTAGGACATGAAATGAAAAATATGAATTCCATTTAGCATCATACTACCTACATCTACTCACTGCTCCATGAACAGTGAAGTTTAAACTGTCTTACTTTTCATTTGTATGCCACCTGTTTCAGATCTCTGATTGCCGCCTACGTGCTTGTTTTAAATGGGTACAAGAACGTCTATCACATGGAAGGTGGATTATACAACTGGTTTAAAGAGGAATTACCTGCGGTTTCAGAGGAGTGATACATCGTAGTCAAACGCAAACCTTTCGAAAGGATTGTATTTTTGTCACCCCTAATGAAGATCCTCCTAGTATTGGCAGACTAGTTTGTTTGAAAGTTCTCCATTTGAACTCGTAGCTTGATATGGTCATTCCATTTTAAATTGATGCCATGGAGAGCCGTCCTTACCTTAGCCCCTTTGTAGATGGCCTAAGGATCCCACTAAGTCATTACTTTTCACTTAAGAAGGTCTTTGGTACAGAGACTTAGAAATCTTTGATATATCTCTTCAATCGTTAAACTCTGTATTGAAAGATTATAATATTTTCTTTGTAAGTTTGCAATGGATGAAAACAAATCGCTGATACAAGCAGTGTTGTGGGTGGAAACGTGCAGATGTATGAGTTTAATGATCATTAATTTGAGGTACCTGGCCACTTACATTGTCGAAATGGAGCTATTAATATGGGACCAACTTGTTTCCAAATCGAGCTATTAATATGGAACGGAGGGGGGAGAAGATCTTCGTCAGTTATTTTTGGCAACAGATTTTCATCGGCTATAAAGGAGAGAGATCTACCATGTCATTTTCCTTTGATTTGTCATTTATGCATTCATGAGGGGTATTTGTGACATTAAATTATGACATCATTTTCCCAACTCACTATTTTATTTTGAGGGGTATTTGTGACATTAAATTATGACACCATTTTCCCAACTCTACTTTATTTTGACACCCCCTCCCCTCCCCAACGCTACCTAATCCAAGGAAAATCTTCAATTTTTCCATCCCCTTTTCTCTACTCAATTCAACCTAATTTCACTCTTTTGCTTGAGCATGGCCATGATGATGAGGGTCACTAAGAACTCGCCTCCCTCTTTCTTGGTCTCGTCTTGACTTTTTTTCATTATTGTTGTTTAAATTACTTCCACCAAATTCGGCGAAGACAATGCCGCAAAAGAAGCCCGCCAAAAGAATACATTCATTTATTTTCTAAGTTTGCACAAGATGAGATGATTGAAGCTTCTCTAATACACTTACTTCTCCTCCATTAATAGTGTAGAGGAAGAACGTATAACACAATTTTAAGGTAGTTTAGATTTAGGGGCCGTTTGATCTAGCTGAAAAAAAATCTAGCTGGTTAAGAATTTTGGGATAATCTACTAACCAGCTGAAACACCTCATGGATTATCAAATCCACTAACCAGGTGGAGTTTTTGGAGCAGAAGAAACTGATTTTTTACGCCCCAAACGCCCCCCTTAATTCTTTGGCAAGGAGTCATTTGGCAATCTATCAAGTGTTTACTAAATAAATATTTGGCTGCGAATTATTACTGGGTGAAAGCAATGGGTTGAGCGTTATTTGCGCCTTGGAATCCAAAAAATTCATTCATCGCTGATTAATGCATAAGCCTTCTTCCCATGCTCAAGATTCATATTTTTTTCAACATTGCTATACAGTTTGAGGGGACTTTACTCATCTATAAATGAATGCTTCACATTTCTATGCCATTATTTTGCACTCTCTAATTTATAAATAGATGGATCCGGTTTGTATCTGAAAAGATGCGTCCAGACTAAATAATTTTATTTGTTCCTTTTCCTCCTTTTACATTGTTATTTACGGGAAAAAGACCCACCTTGTTTCAGGTCTAGATCACATTTGGACAACCAAAGCAGCTTCGTTTATAGCAGTTCTTCTACTTTAAGTTCAAGTATGCTTCATTCACAACTATTTCTAGCTTTCCGCCTAAGGGGCCGTTTGGGGCGTGATTATTGCAAAACATCCGGACTGGATTCTGGATATCTACCGTAGCATCCAGGTGGATTTTTACATCCAGCTGAAACACGTCATGAGGTGTTTCAGCTGGATATATAAAATATCCAGATGCTACAGTGTAGCAAAATATCCCATCTGGATATTTTGCTTTTAATCACGCCCCAAACGGCCCCTAACAATCATCATGAGAAAATTCATTGCCATAAACAAAGCACTTTGGTTGCCCAAACATGCCACTAGTGTATTATGCTTTCCACATATAACCTAACTAGGAGTGTCTAGTGTTCCTGAAATGAACTATAAGTGGGGTGGGAAGAGTGGATTGACTTTTGACTTGGTGGCAATATAACTGGGCTGGGAAGACAAAAAATGGTGTGAACAAAGTAAATAGTCTTTACAAGATACAGGCGTTGCCGCTGAGTTCATGCATTCACTTCCCCACTCCTCCCCCTTCTGCCCCTCCGGACCCCTTCCCGTCGCCGGCGGAGGAGTCGGACGCAGTTCTCAGCACCGGCCGCCGCGTTCTTCGCTGGAATACAAGTGTGTCAGGTCAGTCATGCAGCGATCTCGTCTCTCCTGCTTTAATGGCGCTTCCAGTTTCATACGTCTTTAATTTGCATAAAGTTCTCGCATTTTTCCGTTTTGTTCGTTCTAGCTCAGTCTAGGGTTTTGTAATGGCTGTTTTGGTGGTTACCCATTTTTTGTTTGTTGCTAAATGTGTTGGAATTTTTGGGTTACGAAGTAGAAATGAGCAGTTTGGTGGAGAGGCTCCGCGTGCGGTCTGAGCGGAGGCCCTCTTATGGTGTGGATTTATCGGACGACGACTTCGTGGCTCTGCCGAAGCGGGCGCCGGCGAAAGTTGAGAAGATTGCGAGGAAGGACGCGGTACGGAGTGAACTTCGAATGTTTTTTGTATTTTTTTTTTGTTCGATTGGTTATTTTAGGCGTTTTTGAGATGATGGGGTTCTTCTTGCAGAAAGATGGATTGTGCCAAGCGTGCGGAGAAGGCGAAGGTTTGATTTTGTGTGAGTGGTGCAATTATGCGTATCATCCCAAGTGTTTGGTTCCACCACTGAAAGTCGTGCCGATCGGCAGTTGGAGCTGCCCTGAATGTGTATGTTCTTCGCTTTCTTTTTTTGACATTTTGCAATAGTTTCTTCGGGTTTGTTTGACCTAAGTCTTCGTTCAGTTAGAAACATATTTATGTTATTTTTCGATCATTACATCGCTAGCACACCGCGCGTAGGAACAGAGAGTGCATGCTAGATAACGCAACCGGGTGGATTAGTATAACTGGAACCTGCTAAAAAGGCACTAGGAGGCAATGTTTTTGTTATTATTTGTACTTTTTTAGTTGACTTCTGAGGAAAAATCTAATTTCAATCTTTTATTTAAAATTTTTTAATGTTGGTGGTGGATGGGGTGGGGGTCGTATTTATGACGCATAAAGAGACGCAGTGCGTGCATAAAATTTCCAAGTAAGGTCATAAATTGCTCCTTAGGCCGTATTGTTATTTCCAATTCCACACCACTTCTTGTGTATAACGAGGATGTTAGAAAATGCACTTTACATTTTTTACATGTGAAGCACCTAGACATTTCAAGTGTGGATTGGTATATCAGACAGTAGAATGCTAATGATATAAAAAATGAATTTGTGAATTTTTTTTTTGCAGCTTCGTAGATGTCGCATCTGCTGCAGTTTAATGTTCACTCTAATATGGGATTTCTTATATTTCTTTGGCATTTGAACTGTACTTGGTGCAATGTAACCAATTGGTCGTGCCTTGTCACAGGTTAGTCCGCTAAATGATATCGATAAGATTTTGGATTGTGAAATGAGGCCGACTGCCGCTGACGAGAATGAAGCCTCAAAGCTTGGATCAAAGCAGAAGTTTGTTAAACAATATTTAGTGAAGTGGAAAGGCTTGTCATATTTGCATTGCACATGGTGATTTCAAATCACTCTCTATCCAAACTTATACACATACATATCATGCCCCTATACACTCATGTATTTTTCATGGAATTCTGATGCAAACATTCATCAATGCATATTGAAAAAATTGAAATGATTTATCGATGTTAGTTGAGATAGTCTGTATTTAAGGGAGCCATGTTACTTCGGAGTTCGGAGGGTATAAGAATAGATATGATTATACTGTCTTTCTGAAAAGAGTTAGCACAACTAATCTTATAGTGAGGAATATGGGCAAGTGTGGCTGACCAATTTGCACCAAACGTAGAAACTAGAATGATGTATAGTTATTTGCACAAAACGATGGTAAAATGTTGTGTACCAGATTGGTACACAGCGGGAAGAAGGCCATGACGGCCTGGAAAGGGGAGGAGAAGACAGAGAGCTAAGAGATTAAGGGATAATACTTCATTCATAATCCCAATTAGGGCATAGGTCTTACATTACATAGAATTATTCATGGGTTCACTAACAAGTTCCTAAGGCCCATTATCTTCAATTAAACATCAAGAGTAATAAACTAACTTCTAATGACCTAAATGCCTTTATTCAAGAGTAGAACCTAATTAACTAATATGCGGACCCTAGAGGTGGACCGGACCCATAGGACGGGACACAACATAAAAGGAAGACACATAATCATTGATAATGATGAATGTAAATAGACATGTGTATGAAATTATTGGAATTTTGTAATTAGACGGATTTTTAGACTCTTGAAATTTGATTCTTGCGAGAAATAGGCAAGATTGAGATGTCACAAAATCTCTCTACATTTGGAAAGTCCTCTCTCCCTCATTTTGGACTTTGACCCTTGGCACAACAGAGATCCCATGGGTAGGACCGAGGTAATCTAGGACTGACTAAGATGCTGTGGCACCAATAGGTAATCTAGGATTGACTAGTATGTTGTGGCACCAGATTTGAACCCATTTTGACGTTTGCCACCATTGGCTTTTGTTCACATCTCTATCCAAATTGCTAGTAGGTAATTTATTGATTCTAACTGGAAATCCAGCATATATATAGGAATAAGTTAATATGAGCCATAGGGCGTATTTGGAATCTGCTTTGCGGCTCATTGCGTGTCTCGGAGTGAAATCTGACAGGGTATGCTATTTAAGGGGCACGAGGGTTAGTAAAACACGTCTGTTCCATATAAATATGCATTGCACGGTCATAATTGTGCGGCCCAAGGCATCAGGCGCATACTAGCACAATATACAAGTACATATATATTACATACTTGTATAGATGATCTATCTTTCAGAAGCATTTAATACTCAACCTTTGATAGCTTCTCTGTGATCTCTCTCTTTTTGGCAGATATTTTTTTTTTACTATTGGGAAGTGTTCTTTTTCCATGATGTGTTTTTGTTGGCAAAAACAAGGCTTGCATCAGTATAGGTGTCGTTGCTTGTTTTTCTCCTGTATTAGTTACCTACTTTTATTGCTATCGCCTTGACATCCTCATTGTGATCATGTAGGGTCCCTGAAAAGGAATTTTTGAAGGCATTCAAGGCGAACTCGCGTTTAAGAACCAAAGTTAATAATTTTCACCGTCAAGTGGATTCGGCAGGCAACTCTGGAGACGATTGGGTTGCTATTCGACCTGAATGGACAACTGTTGATCGAATTATATCTACCAGGTTCAAATCGCAAAATCTAAAACCCCCTCCGTGCCATGTTTATCTACATTTGGGGAAAATGTGTGCCCAGCATTAGTTGCTACATTCGGCTCAATTTATGTAGCTGGGTGCTTAAAAAAGCATTTCACAAGCTTCTTATGAGTTATCTGCCAGCTATAAGTTGTAAGAAGCTCTAGGTATGCTTTTTTAAGCACCCCAGCCAAGCATTTACCATTCTCTTAGCTGTGGGCCCTTCAATTCAGTACAAAAAACAATTTTCATATGTAACTATTAATATGGGTCGGAGGGAGTATAATTTTGTTGGTAATAATATAGCCTTGGAAAAAGTGATATTAAGTGCTTTGTTACTTTGAAATGGGTGAATAAAGATGATTGCCCTTTTCAGGTGTATAGATGATGAGCGTGAATATCTTGTAAAATGGAAGGAGCTTCCTTATGATGAATGTTACTGGGAAGTTGAATCTGATATTTCTGCATTTCAGCCTCAAATTGAAAGGTTTCATGAACTCCAAGCCAGGGCTCATAAGTCTCGTCTCAAGAGTTCTTATCGTGATGTGAAGGAGTCTAAACATAGGCAGAAAGACTTTCATCACTATGAAAAGACTCCTGAATTCTTATCTGGAGGTATGTCTTGTTAAGCTATGACCCTGCTCTATATGATATATTCATCTCTTAAATCTGTATACATTCTTCTGTTTCTTCTTTTGGTCTTTGGAGCAAATAATGATTTAGTACATGTCTACAAACAGCTTTTAATTTGTTAGACACAATGGAATTTAAATGCTGTCTGTACAATGCCAAAAATATAACCGAACTGTTATATTAAATGTAACCTCAAACATCGAAGCATGATGTACATTTTGGGGCCATTTGTTGCGGTAACAATTGGGGAGAACTTCCAGTTGATGCTGTATATTGCTTTCTGCATGCTATCTATCAAACATTTTGGTTGAGAAATGCAAAATGAACAAATTGTTGTATTTATCTGTATGTCCAATCTCAATTTTGACTTTAATTGGTGCAATAATATTGTTATTGAAGGCTCTCTACACCCCTACCAACTCGAAGGTTTGAATTTTTTGCGCTTCTCCTGGTCAAAGCATACACATGTCATCCTTGCTGATGAGATGGGTCTTGGTGAGTGCATATACCAAAGGAAAAATTTGATGGAAAATTTTGTTTTTACTAGCTTCAACTCCTGAAATTGTTAAAATAAGGCAATCAGAATAATGATGATTCTTGTTGCAGGAAAAACTATACAGAGCATAGCTTTCCTTGCATCTCTATATGAAGTGAAGCTTTATCCCCATTTAGTTGTGGCTCCTCTATCAACACTCAGGAACTGGGAGCGTGAATTTGCTATCTGGGCACCTCATATGAATGTGGTATGCACGAAGAACGGGCTTTAATTAACCTCTTCAATTACAGGCTTTAGTGTATGCATTAGTGAAGGTTAAACCAATATATCTGTAGGTTATGTATGCTGGATCTGCTGCAGCTCGCTCTGTTATCAGGGAGAATGAATTTTATTTGCCCAAGGCTAAGCAAAAGAAAATTAGGAAGAAAAAACCAGGTCATCCTGTCAAAGAGAGTAAACAGAAAAGAATCAAATTTGATGTTCTTTTGACGTCATATGAAATGATTAATATGGATTCTGCATCTCTGAAGCCTGTCAAGTGGGAGTGCATGGTATGGAATTTTTTCTTTATTTGTTTAACTGCTTGGAGTGTAATATTAAGTTGATGCAAACTGAGATGTTTATTATGTTTTATGGCAGATTGTTGATGAGGGCCATCGTCTTAAAAACAAGGATTCAAAATTGTTTATCTCACTCAAGGATTACTCCACTAATCATCGGGTTCTACTGACCGGAACTCCTTTGCAGGTTGGTTTCCTCTTTGAACATATCATGCTTGGCCATTGATTTGCCTAGGGATGATCCCATTTATATTTTTTTCCTGACAATTGGAGGTTGGCAACTCTCTGTTCTAGCCTTTCTTGCCAGCTCTTTCGTAAGCGATAGCATAGTCATATCCTTCCGTATTACCTCTATTCAAGTCCTTTTAGGTCTTTTTCTCACTCTTTTGGCCACTTCCACGTGCATCCCCTCTATTCTTCTTACCGGGGCTTCCCTTTGTCTCCTTTGACATTGCCAATACCAACACAACCTACACTCTCTAAGCTTCTTCCTTAAATGTGCTAATCCTAAGTTCTCACAAATGTCTTATATTTAATGCTGATCTCCTAGTTATTCTACTTTACCATAATCAAAGTGGCTTGCATTATAAATAAAACAACACAATGAAAATGATTATCTGCAAGGATAGGTGTGGCAGAAGATTCCAGCAGGGAATCAAACTTTTTGGCTGATTGTTGTCAAGACTTCTTTTATTGAAAATTCACTTCCAACCAATCCTGTTTTAATTTGGCCAATAACGGGTCCTTGTAATCTTCCTTTTGGAGTTTTTTTCCTTGCCTGTGTGGGTCATCACGCCTTTCGGGGGTATTGCGGGTGTGGGATTTTAGCGTCAGCCTTTTCGTGATTGATCTCCTCTTGGAGGTGTTAGCCACATGGGTAGCACTTGAAATGAAGTCGATGGGTCTTTTCCACTTGTCCTTGACTTTGAAATGGGGTTTGAAGTTGGTTTTGACTCATATTATTACTAGTAGGGAGTAAAAGGAGTCCTTGATGTATTATAAGTGGTTTGAGTCTCATTAGGAGTCCTTGTTGTCTTGCATATATCCCCAAATACTATTTTACCACTTCTAAACTAATTCTACCTGTTAATCTCGAATTTGCTTCAAATTTGGATCAACACTTGTATCAGTCTAGTGTTTTAGGGATTTTTATTACTTTTTTTTTGTAATAGCAACCCTAGAGAGTAGGGAGACGGAGGGATTCAATCTAAATGATGGAACAAATAAAGAGGTAGGAGATAAGGGGAGTATAGAATAATTTGATAGTGGTTATGTCCCAATGAGTGAGAATTATACTCTGACTCATGGTTTGCTACCTCAGCGAGATCTCCTGTTTGGGGTCTGAGAATTAAAGGTATGAGAACTACCTGGCAGGAGAAAATTTCCAAATCTCCGAGAGATCTTGGCACTGCAAGATCTGCATATCTCGGCGAGATCTTTGTAAAAGTTGACTGTCAGTTTGTTAAATTTCCAGATCTCGAAGAGATGTCGATAAATCTCGCTTAATTTCGGTTGTCTCATAACACGGATTACTAGAATCCTGTGCTTTGACCCTGCTTTTTCACATAATTATTAGACTATTAATAAAGATTTTTGGAAGATAAAATCTTGCTTTGACCATGCTTTCTATTACTATTGAACTCCTAATAAGACTATATTCATGTGAGAATATTGTAGTCCAGTGGGAATATGTACAAATAAGAATTAGTACATAGTACCTCTCTTGAGCATTTTTTTAAGGAGTGCACAACTTGGTTTTATTGGTAGTATTAGGTTTGTAAGTTTTATAAATATCCATAAGCATCAATTTTCCTTTTGTTTTTAAAATTTCCCCAGCTCTTTTCTGAGATCATCTTCCCTATCTCTTTGAGATTTCTTCAAGATCTCTCTGTGGTCTCTTATCTTCAGCCAACCAAGATCAAGACCAAGACCGAGATGGCAAACCCTGCTTTGACTCCTATTTCCTAATCCACCATGAGCTCCACTAAGTTCTGCAACTGATGCACTAAGTGTATAAAGCTAACACTCATCTAGTGGTACCTCACACTCCCTTGAGTGCTACAATTCTAGTGTTTCCCCATACACCAATATCTGACACATTGTGTGTGAGTATGATGCTTTACCCTCAACTCCTTGTGACAGGTCTCCTCAAGATGTTGGCTGTTCTTAATGTGGTTTGTCTTTGGTTTCTTTGTGCCTTGAACCACATGCCAACGGATATCTTGCATCAATAGGTTAGACGCATGTAGCGTTCATGCATGAAATAATATCTTATTTAACCATCGCATAATTGTTTGAGATATTTTTTAACTGAGCAATCAACTTCATTATAAGTATTGGATATTGGATATTCTGTCTGTTTCTGACAATCAGAAACAAGGTTTGCCATCACAGAAGAAGTTACAGTTGGTTCCTAAGTGATCCGACAATGGGAAATAATTCATCTAGTACCTATATAATTTTGAAGTTGAAAGCAAGGACATTTTAAAATTTATTTTTGGTGTTTGCCATCATGTATTACATGCTCAAGATTGGTCTAGTATCGGTAAAAATCTTCTTCCTCCATGACTGCCCAGGGGCAGAGCGATGTATAACCCTGGAATGGGCAAATGCCCCTCCCAAGATTTAAGAAATATCTGTACTAGGGCTATTTAAGTAATAGCTACTCCCCACCCCCTAAAAAAATTGTGTTGCCCTTTCTTCCCTTTTATTCTGCTCTAGGCCTTCTGCATGTGTTTGTGCCCCTCTGGCTCTTCCTCACGGATTCTTCCTCCAGACCGGCTGCCCTACACCCCAGCTACTTCTGGCACATTTTCTCCCCATTTCTTCCACCTGCTAGTGCTGGACTTGCCGTATCTGAAGCTCAAGGGTCAATATTTTTAGGGTTTTTGCGAGGAGTTGCTGGTGAGGGAACTTTCTTAACCAATATCTTCCAGAAAATTGTTGCTGGTTGATTTTTTTTTGCTTTTGTGTATCAAACCTTGATGAAAGGTAAAAGCTTTAATTGTTTCATATCCAAAAGGAGTAACTTTTCAATATTTTACTGCTCTACAACTATTATTGATTACTGCCTTGTATACAAGTTATTTTAAATTCTGTTGGGGTTATTGGTGCAATTGTATCTTTATGATGGAAAATTTTCACTTGTGCAGATGTGGTGTTTGCCAAAATGCTTTTATGACCAATTAATGCATTGATGGAACCTAATGAGCTGACTTCTAATCTTTCCTAAGCCTTTTCCTAGTCTCTGGAGAGTGACAAATTAGATGACTTATTAATTTGTCCCAAATCGTTTAGATTTTATTTGTATGTTCAATCAATTATACAGTACTACTCCCTCCGTCGAAAAAATCCTGGCTGCATATGAAAATGAATTAAATTTATTGGACTGTAGGGCCCACAGCATTTCAAGCCTCTGCTTACCCCTGCACATGGACGTTCATGAGGAACTATTGCCCGGTGGGCCAAATCCAGTCACCTAATGGTAGATCCGCAAATTTTCAAATGCAGCCAATTTTTTTTGGTTGGAGGGAGTAGTATAAGTTGTACTTTTATGTTTAAGATCTGGATAAATTTTATTTTGTATGTTCAATTTAATGTTGATCATTGGTACTGTACTACTCCCTCCGTCCAAAAATCCTGGCTGCATATGAAAATGAGTTAAATTCATTGGTCTGTAGGGCCCACAGCATTTCAAGCATCCGCTAACCCCTGCACATGCATGTTCATGTGGAGCTATTCGCCTGTGGGGCCAGTCACCTAATGGTAGATCCGCAATTTTTTAATTGCAGCCAGGTGTTTTGGATGGAGGAAGTAGTAAAAGATTGTACTTATATGTTTTAGATGTGGATAAATTTTTCCATTACCACTTACATGAATTGTTCATGTCTTTTACTACATTGTTTACCCCCCTCCCCCCCCAAAAAAAAAAACACTTCCACCGCAAGGAATGTCCTGGCTCCGTGACACTGCCTAATGTTTGAACTTGAAATTGAAGTGATTTCTGATTTATCTTTCACTTATACCATGCTTCCCTTGGGAAGAGAATTGTTTATTGTATTTAAACTTATCTAGTGGGTTCTGTTCTTAGTAAACAGAACGCCTGAAAAATTCTTTTTGTTTAATAGATAATGTTTTCTGATCAAATGCTGATGAAATAGGATGAGCAGATGCCGCATTAAGAGCAGAAACAATGTTACATTCAAATTCAAATGACAGAACTGAAGAATTTGGAGAGATTTCTAGGATTTATACGTCTTCAGATACGGTGCTGCTAACTGAGTAGAACTAGGCTCTAGAATCTTTTGGCCCTCTGCCTAACTAACTTAAAAGTCTTCCACAGTCCGAATGGAAGTAGTTGTATGTGTATTTGCTGACTTTCCCACTTCTTATTATTTCCCTTCCAGCTGTTTGGCGGTGCACAGATCTCTGCCGAAGCTTGTTTCTCTTCAAGTGGCATAGTGCCATCACCACAATTGTCATGAATACTGTAACTTGTCTTGCCAGATTTGACTAAAGCCCACTTCAAACTCATGCTTACATAGTCCTTTCGGATTGTTTATCTAATATCAAGGCTTTTATCCTGGCAATGTGTGAAATGCCATAGCTTACTCGTGTCCTACAAAATCGAGCTGAAGTTGATGTTATATTTTTCCTTTAAGTCTGATTAATTGAGGAGTATGATACTCTACTTGCAATTTTATAGTAATGGTGTGTTGGACCTTATTATACCGATCCTTTGCCGGTACTGGCAAATTTCTATTTCTATTTAATAAAATCCCTAGTTAGTTGCTTTCTGAACTCTTTTCACAGTATATATCACATATTTATCGATGGTTATTTTGTTTGGAACTTTCAGAACAATTTGGACGAGTTGTTCATGCTCATGCACTTCCTTGATGCGGGAAAGGTTGGGTTTTATGCAAGTTTTCCAATCATAGTGGCTCCTTGTGTCACTGTACAATTTAACCTGTCTTTGACTATGGAGCACACTGAAGCTTTTATCTTCTTGCAGTTTGCAAGTTTAGAGGAATTCCAGGAGGAGTTTAAAGACATTAACCAAGAGGAGCAAATAGCCAGGCTTCACAAAATGCTGGCACCTCATCTTCTTCGAAGTATTGTTGCCTAATCTTTTTGCTATTCTCTCTTATTTGCCGCACAACTTTGTTTCTGGTTTAAAGTGAACACAATTAAGGAGCATGGCAATAGTTGCATTCTGGCATCAGTTAGTATCCAAGAGTATTACATGTTTATCATACAATTTACCTGGCTGACAGAAGCCTACCAACAATCTATACTGGAGTTTTTCTTTATTATAGTTGGCATCACAGGGACTTGTAAAATATTCAACACTCATTTAATATCATCCATCACTTCAAAATGTCTTTTCTACCGTAGGAGTGAAAAAGGATGTCATGAAGGATCTGCCACCAAAAAAGGAACTCATCTTGCGAGTAGAACTTAGTAGCTTGCAGAAAGAATATTACAAGGCAATTTTGACACGGAACTATCAAATACTAACTCGTAAAGGTGGTGCACAGGTGGGCTATTCATTCCAAGATTCTCGCTCTCACTCTCTCTCTCTCTGTTTGCACTCTCGGATGCATACCTTTGGGGATTAGCTGATATGGCTTTTTGCTTATCAGATTTCACTCAATAATGTTGTCATGGAACTTCGCAAACTCTGTTGCCATGCTTACATGTTGGAAGGTGTTGACCCAGGGATTGAAGATGCTAGTGAAGCACATAGGTATCTCTTTTGTTGTTTGGATTTTGATTGCTTCATGTTTTTTCAGATGCAGATTTGTACCTGTTTTTCATATCACGAGTTTTGGGATGCTTCAAATTTTTTTCATTGCTTCCCTCTCTCCCAATGTAATTCCCCCATTGTATAACTAAAAGATGTTTCTTCACATTGGAGATTGATGTGTTTGTCTTTTGTAATAGAGATACGAAATTTTCTTGAGAATTTTTTATACAATTTTCTTAATGATTTTGGTCTCTGGAATTATGTTTTATTTTCTGCAACTGTAATCTGTTGTCAGGAGTACAAAATTTCTTGGCAACTTTAATCATCGATATTCTTTATGTTTTTATTCGTTAATTGCTGGTGTATTTTTTTCATTCTGCAAATATTGTTATTAGCAGGAGCCGTTTGGAATCCTCTGGGAAAATGCAGCTACTAGATAAGATGATGGTGAAACTTAAAGAGCAAGGGCATAGAGTTCTAATATATTCGCAGTTTCAACACATGTTAGATCTGTTGGAAGATTATCTTTTGTACAAGGTAGGATACAAACCAGTATAATCTTTTGTTCATTACATCTAGTTCATTTCTAGAAAGAATAGAGGGTGTTATATTGATGGACCCCAAAGACATTGATGAGAAACGGACTAATGATGCATATCAACACTGCCCTGCACACATGCAAGCTCAATTTGTTCTGCATGTGAACATATAACCAAAGGCGAAAAGAGAGGATATTTCCTTCTCATAGAGGACACTCATGTTCTCTCTCACTGTAATAACATGGTACACATCAATTGGATCCCAGGAGTTTAGTTGCCAGGTACAGGGTAACATTATATATTAACAGAGAGTTTTTGTTTTGACCGATTGCTGCATTCATTTTGCAAGTCTTGGAGCTATGAACGAATTGATGGGTCAATTGGTGGAGCAGAGAGACAGATCCGTATAGACCGATTTAATGCGAAGAATTCAACTAGATTTTGTTTTCTGCTTTCAACTCGTGCTGGGGGATTGGGAATAAATTTGGCAACGGCTGATACTGTGATCATCTATGACAGGTAATTTGATATGAGACTTATAGATTTCATTTTGGTTCTTTCTTTTTGTTAATTTAACTATGCAATAAAGAAAAGCGGAGAGATATAAGAGGGAGCTTTTCAGTGGTTTATATTAATGAGTGTAAAAGATATTATCTGTCCTAATGAGCAAACTGTCTTAATTAGCATTAGAGTATATTGCTGTGATCTGAAGCATGTTTCAAGTTCGAAAATTTGTAAATTCGCCTCAAATCTGTGTACCAAAAATGTTTGTAGTTATCTTTGCCATTTCATCATCACTGTATTTCGTTCAAGGTAACAGTTTTACTTTGGGAAAATAATATAATAAATCATAAAAAAAAATTATGAAAATGACACACTGTAGAAAATATTTGCAAAATAGGGTATCTGACAAGCCACGCGGGCGCTTGCGTGGCTTTTTTTTTTTTAAACCAAATCGAAAGGCGTCGGTTCTCGGTTAAAAGAGAAAGGCGTCGGTTCAACCGACGCCTTTTACTGACTTAAAGATTTTCCGTCCCATTTTAAATAGGCACTCACTTCAATGATACATATCTCTCTCATTTCTAACCCATTTTCGCCCATTTTTTTTCACTCTTCCTTATTTTTAGTGCTCTTTCTAGTCATTATAATATCACAAAGATGTTGAGCCATCACATACCATTTATCGTAGTTTTTGTAGTATTTTTTTCGATAAATAGCATGCGATGGATCAATATCTTTGCGATATCATTATGACCAGAAAGACCACTAAAAATAAGGAAGAACGAAAAAAAAATGGACGAAAATGGATAAAGAATGAGAGAGATATGCATCATTGAAGTTATCACCCCTTTAAAATGGGACAGATTTGTTTTAGTGGGACAAATTTCAATTATTCATATCTCTCATTCTTCATCCATTTTTTTTTCATTCTTCCTTATTTTTAGTGGTCTTTCTAGTTATAATGATATCGCAAAGATATTGATCCATCGCATGCTATTTATCGAAAAAAATACTACAAAAACTACGATAAATGGTATGTGATGGCTCAATATCTTTGTGATATTATAATGACTAGAAAGAGCACTAAAAATAAGGAAGAGTGAAAAAAAAATGGGCAAAAATGGGTTAGAAATGAGAGAGATATGTATCGTTGAAGTGAGTGCCTATTTAAAATGGGACGGAAAATCTTTAAGGCAGTAAAAGGCGTCGGTTGAACCGACGCCTTTCTCTTTTAACCACCGACGCCTTTCGGTTTGGTTTAAAAAAAAAAAGCCACGCAAGCGCCCTACGCCACGCGGGCGCCTGCGTGGCTTGTCAGATACCCTATTTTGCAAATATTTTCTACAGTGTGTCATTTTCATAATTTTTTTTTTACGATTTATTATATAAATTCCCCTTTTACTTTTTGGTGCAGGTATTTTTTCTAATTCTTGAACATATGTCTTGGTTGTGTAATGGTATGCTCAGATACCATGGTACCTAAAAAATGCATGCTGCTAAGGAATGACCCATCAGAGGATATCAAGCCCAAACAAACTACCAGACCGAGGCCATATTTCTAAATTATTTTACAGTTTAGAGTTAAGCTAGGTTGATTTTGGCTTTTAGTTTTCTGTAAGTGATCTAGATTGTTGGATTTACAGCGACAAGTAAAGGATAATTGATGGGTGAAGCGGATAAAAGCAAGCATTGAGAGGTTTAGCACAAAGGATGGAAAATCTCTACTTACTTGATTAACTATACTCAACTGTGATTTACCATAATCCCAAGCATATGGATTACAGCATCGGCATCACCCTTGCACATTTATAGACTCCTTATAGTGCCAACAGATTTAAAACTCATAATGGGTTAACAAGAATCTGATGAGTAACACACTTCAGTAGCTTAGATGGGGTTAAGGCATTTCATCAAATGATTCTCTATAATAAGAAGGCAGTAAGTAGTCAGGGGTAAATCATTTCCTGTTTGACAAGTCGATCAGGAAAAAATAGGAAATAGAATCATTTCCTTTTTGACAAGTCGATCAGGAAAAAATAGGAAATATAGTTCTAGTTTAACAAGAATCTGGTGAGAAAAACACTCCAGTAGCTTAGAAGTGGTTGAGGCATTTCATCAAATAATTCTCTATAATAAAAAGGCAGTAAGTAGTCTGGGGTAAAATAGGAATTATAGTCATTTCCAGTTTGATAAGTCAGTCGGGTAGAATCGGAAATATAGTCATTTCCAGTTGGATAAGTTAGTCAAGGGTTAAATAGTTAATACAGTCATTTCCAGTTGTATAAGGCAGTGAGCTGGCAGAGTAGGTAACAAAGGACCCTACAATTCAGCTTCATTGTGCTTTGAATTTGGAGAAGAATCCAGAAGCTCTCAGCAATAAGATAAATAGGAAAACCATTTTATTTTAGCTAGTTTTTTAACTCTGAATTTTGGATGTTTCTGTTCTGGAGCTCTAGCTCTTGTTGACTTACGGATTTGGTTGTTTATGCTGTGATTCAGCATGTTTATGTAAGGTCCTGTGGATTCAGGATTGTTGCTACTCTGTAACCTTTTGGTTTTCCTGAAGAAATCAAGAAACATCATTCTTATTCTGTTTCATCTTCTTCTTCTCCATTTGCTGCTACTGGTTTCACATCAGAATCCTAAAGCCCATTCATAAATTTAATAATAAAAAATGAATACTCAACTCTTTTCCTAAGTAACCCTGAGTAAATAGAATGAGCAATCCTCAATTACATTGGCCACGTGGGCTGAAAGTTGTTCATAACATTCCACCTTCTCTTTCGCTCCTCCGTGTCATCGATGTAGTGGTTGTTTCTCATTGTGAAAGGGTAGAAGCTCAAGATGAAGGCTTAGAGGGTAGGATAGGAAATTTCTACTCAACCAATTTACTCAACTCTAGTTTTCCAATAATCTTTTTTTATTCAGAATTCTCCGTTAATCTCAAATCTGATGAATTAGCACACGCCCTTTACATATTCATAGACCCCCTAATCCAAACAGACTTAGAATTCATAAATGACCTAACATAAATCCCAAAGCCTATTTCACCATGTATAGGAAATAACCACTCATAACTAATTTACTAAATTGCCCTTAGTAAATAGCATAAGCAAATCCCTAAATAACATGTAGGCCCAGAGGTGGGTCATAAGAAAGTCATCATTGTTGGCTTATTTAGTATTGTATGAGCAATAAAGGCTAGGGCAAGTTAGGCAACTGTATTTGAGTTGATTGTAGGCATTTGTAAATGTTAATGTTGTTCTTGTTATTCCTCTCAATTTATGCATACATTTGTTCATTTTCCTTTTTTTGTATCTTCCAGTGATTGGAACCCTCATGCTGACCTGCAAGCAATGGCAAGGGCCCACCGACTTGGTCAAACTAATAAGGTGGCTTTACATTCTTCCCTCTAATTGTAATGTGTCAGTACGTTCTTAAATTTGTTGCTTTCTTGGCTGAACTTGTTTCATGTTAACGCACATGTTGCAGGTAATGATATATAGGCTCGTAACTCGAGGAACAATTGAAGAACGAATGATGGAGATGACTAAGAAGAAGATGATCTTGGAACATCTTGTTGTGGGACGTATGAAAAACCAAATGCTTAATCAGGTATGTAAAAGCAAAATAAACAGAGAGGAAGTAGGAGATAGAGATGAGGGAGAAAGTCTTATCTGTTCACGATTTTTCAAAGGCAGGACAGGAGGTGAAAGTCCCATTCAACTTTAATGAGGCATTGGCACTTTTTTTTTGTGGCAAATTATGAATTTCTTTAC
This sequence comes from Houttuynia cordata, assembly GCA_039654745.1. Taxonomy (NCBI): domain Eukaryota; kingdom Viridiplantae; phylum Streptophyta; class Magnoliopsida; order Piperales; family Saururaceae; genus Houttuynia; species Houttuynia cordata. The sequence goes on from CM077511.1 coordinate 6,226,465, forward strand.
AATGCATTCAGAAGGCTAGATATGAACCTTGTGGCTTATTGCCTTAAAAGGAAGGGCATAAGCCTCACTAAACATCCTTTTTAACGAAGGTATATGATAAAATTATGATGATAACAGTGACCTTATAAAAAAGAGATATGGAGATGAAGAGATGGTAGGTAACCTATTAGATTGTGCAATAATTGAAATGTCACCGTCCACATAGTCCTCAATGACATCCTTCCCGGTTAAAAGGGGTTGGCAACACAATCAGTCCATTAATGACTACCGCCATCTAGGTAACCTTATAGACTATACAATAATTGAAATGTCACCATCCACATGGTCGTCAACGGCACCCTTCCTGTTTTAAAGGGATTGGCAACTCGTTTGGTCCACTAATAACTACCGCCATCTAACACCCCTTCCTCTCTTGCTTCTAGAAGCCTGTGCTAGCCACTAATGACTACCCCTTACAATTAAATGTCTCTTTTTGACATACAAAAGCCTATCTCAGAGGTTATTTGGTGCCTTACTTTGAAGCACGTCAAAAACCCTTAAAAGCACTCTTGGTGTCGCGATGTTTATGTTTATTCGTTTTCTTTATTATCAAGTTCATTTTAGTATTTACTTCATATGTCCCACATTAATTGTACAAAATCCATAATGAACTGAAATCAGTTCATAACGAATCCTGACAATTAATATGGGACAGGAGTATGATCAAATCTACTACATGTACTATTAGTCTAACATGTGCAAGGATGAGTCACTTTTTTATATTGTTATGTGATGCAGCAACTTGGTAGGATTTGTAGAAACTGAACTATGTATTGATTGAAAAAGGAAAAGAAAGGATTACAATGCCTGATTGAACAGACCTCTTCGAATCCACGAAGGAGTTTACAACAAAGAGCCAGCTGAATCCACAGCAAGAGACTTGAATCCACAAGTCAGATCCTAGAACATAGTTTCTAGAAAAGAGAAATTCACAAAATACTATCTGATCTCTCTCTAGCAGACTCAGCAGCTATTTATAGACTCACTTAAAAGTTGAAAAGACTTAACTACCCTTCTATTCTAACTGTCTTAACTAACTTGAATTAGACAGTTACAAGAATACCCCTCCTTATTACATAATATCTTCTAGCTGTTGTAAACATGCTGAACTAAGTACTAAGCAGCCTACATCAGGCCCTCCTTCTCAAGAAAAGCTCGTCCTCGAGCTAAGGAACTGAAGAATCAGCAGGAAGAGGCCCAACATATGGTGTAAGATCAGACACATTAAATGTCTTGGAAATAGACATGTGTGCAGGAAGGTCTACAACATAAGCATTGTTGTTAATCTTCCGAATGATTTGATATGGTCCCACTTTCTTCTGAGTTAATTTGTGATAATGGCCTGCAGGGAGTCTCTCTTTTCTGAGGTACACCATAACAAAATCACCAACTTGGAAGATCTGCTCTCTCCTCTTTAGATCAGCATTAGCTTTATATGCAGCATTAGACTTCTGAAGGGCCTCTCTAACTTGTTGATGAACAGCAGTCAGCCTGGAAATAGTGTCCACAGCAGCAGTATTTTCTCTAGTTTGCTTAGGTAGTACTGCCAAATCCACTGGTTGTTTAGGAACATTGCCATAAACAATAACAAAGGGAGATAGGCCAGTAGATCTGTTAGGAGTTGCATTATAGGCAAACTCAGCTTGAGCCAAAAATGCATCCCATTGCTTAGGAGAAGAACTTGAATAGCATCTCAGAAGGCTACCCAAAGTCCTATTCACCACCTCAGTTTGGCCATCGGTTTGGGGATGGCAAGTACTGCTGAACTGAAGTTGGGTGTCCATTCTCTTCCAAATTGTCCTCCAAAAATGACCCAAAAACCTGCTGTCTCGATCAGATGTAATTGTTCTAGGTAAACCGTGCAACCTAACAATAAAGTTGAAGAATAGCAAGGCCACATGTGATGCATCAGATGATTTCTTGCAAGGTAGGAAGTGTGCCATTTTAGAAAACCTATCCACAACCACAAAGATAGAATCCACACCCTTTTGAGTTTTAGGTAGACCTAAAACAAAGTCCATAGAAATATCTTCCCAAGGTAGATTAGGAACTGGTAAAGGTGAATAGAGACCAGTATTATTGGAATGGCCTTTTGACTTTTGACAAACAACACATTGGTTGACAAACTTTGCCACATCTCTCTTGATATAAGGCCAATAATATCTCTCTTTGATAAGGGCTTCAGTTTTGTCTCTACCAAAATGTCCAGCCAACCCACCAAAATGTAGTTCTTGAAGAAGTTGTTGTCTGATGGAATGGGAAGGAATGCACAGCTGATTACCTTTATACAAAAAACCCTCCATCAAATGAAAATTTGAATGTGGAATTTGGCCATTTTGACTAGCCAACCAAGGTTCTTTAAAATCCTTATCAGTAGCATACATCTCTTTCAAACAATCAAAACCAAAGACCTCAGTTCTGAGAGTAGTCAGCAAGGTTGTTTTGCGGCTCAAAGCATCTGCTGCTTTGTTTAACTTGCCAGATCTGTGCCTTATTGCAAATGTGTAATCCTGCAAATCAGTCATCCACCTTGCATGCAGCCTATCCAGTTTGCTTTGACTTTGAAGATGTCTTAGGGAGTCATGGTCAGTATGAAGAATAAATTCTTTGAAAACTAAGTAGTGTCTCCAGTGTTTAAGGGCTTGAACCAAGGCAAAGAGCTCTAGCTTATAGGCTGACCATTTCCTTCTTGCTTCATTCAGCTTAGCACTAAAATATGCAATAGGTTGACCTTCTTGTGATAGAATAGCTCCAATGCCTATTCCTGAGGCATCACACTCCACCTCAAAGACTTTAGAAAAGTCAGGTAATGCCAGGACAGGTGCATGGGACAGTTTATGTTTCAATTTGTCAAAACTGTTTTGTGTCTCTTGTGTCCATTGAAACCTGTCTTTCTTTAAACATTCTGTTAGGGGTCCTGCAATAGTGCTGAAATCTTTAATAAACCTCCTGTAGAAGGTTGCTAAACCATGGAAGCTTCTGACATCAGCAGTTGTTTTAGGGACGGGCCAGTCTTGTATAGTTTGAGTTTTTGAAGGGACCACTTGTAAGCCCTTTCCACTGACTATATAGCCAAGAAAAACCAGTTGTGACTGAAGAAAAGTGCACTTTTTCTGATTAATATAGAGGTCATTTTGATGCAATACCTCAAACACTTCAGTCAGCTGCTGAATGTGGCTCTTCTCATCAATGCTATATACTAGAATATCATCAAAGTAGACCACCACAAATCTGCCTAGAAATGGTTTAAGCACTTGAGTCATTAATCTCATGAATGTGCTAGGGGCATTGGACAACCCAAATGGCATGACCAGCCATTCATACAATCCTTCCTTTGTTTTAAATGCTGTCTTCCATTCGTCACCTGGTCTAATTCTGATTTGGTGATAACCACTTCGTAAATCCAGCTTTGAAAAGACCTTGGAACCAGCAAACATGTCAAGCATATCATCTAACCGAGGAATAGGAAATCTATACTTAATAGTAATCTTATTGATAGCTCGGCTATCTACACACATCCTCCAACTGCCATCTTTCTTAGGGACTAGTAAAGTAGGGACTGCACAAGGACTTAGGCTTTCCCTAATTAACCCCCTGGACAGCAAATCATCAACCTGTCTTTGCAGCTCCAAATGCTCTGCTGGACTCATTCTGTAGTGGGCTAAATGAGGCAGACTGGACCCAGGTATTAGGTCAATCCTATGCTGAATGTTTCTCATTGGAGGTAGCTGAAGAGGAAGTTCATTAGAAACCAGATGAGCATATTTTTCAAACAGCTGCTGAACAGGAAAAGGAAGCAGTTTAGTCTTCTCATCTTCAGGTTTTTCCAGCTCTTTGATAACCACTAGGTAAGCTGACTTCTCTGCTACAAAATCCCTGTAAATGTTGTTCACTATTAGTACCTTGCTCTGCCCCTTGCTAGAAGATTGCTTAGGATTAGAAGCTGTAGTTTGTCCACTACTCCCCTCTGGCTGCCAGCAGTTTGTCCTTTCCAGCTGATATGTAGATGTTTTATTCTTCAATTGAGGCATCAATTTGATTCCCTGCCCCTTATGCTCAAACTTGTAAGTATTAGTTCTACCTTCATGAATTGCTTGAGTATCATATTGCCAAGGCCTACCAAGCAAAATCTGGCAAGCATCCATGTTGACTACATCACACAATATATCAGCTGAATAAGCCTTGCCAATAGAAATAGGAACTCTACATTGTTCAACTACTTTAAATTCTCCTATTTCAGCATTATGCTTTGGGATGTGGATGTGTAGGAAGCTTGAGTGAATCCACTACTGATTTAGAAATAATATTTTCTGTGCTGCCCCCATCTATAATGACTTTGCAGATTCTGTTTTGAACCGTTGCAGTAGTCATAAAAAGTTGATGCCTTTGATTGTCATCAGCTTGTTTAGAGGATAATAGGATCCTCCTTACCACATAGGCTGAAGGAGTGAGTTCTTCTCCTTCGATTTCTTCATCTCCATACACTTCTAAGTAGTCAGACTCTTCTTCTTGACTGAAATCAGCAGCTAATACCTCTTGAGTGGACACCACAGCTGTAATAGCTCCCCTTCTAGATTGATCTCCCTTTCTTAGTGGACAATCACTAGAAATATGTCCTTCTTGTCTGCATTTGTAACAGGTTTTGGTGGTGTTAGGATCAACCTGTCTGTTTTTGTTAGCAGTTGTAACAATCTTGGGCTGAACCTTGGATGATTCTCCTTTTTCAGACCTAGAATTAGAAAATTCCATAGGAGCTGGTCTTGTACCACTGCTGAAGACTGAGTTAGCCCCTCTTGAATAGTTTCCTCTACCACTTCCACTGTTGAATAGAGCTTCATGCCTGAATGCTGCTTGTGTTGCTTCAGACAAAGTGGCCAAAGGTTGAGAAGCTAGTTTTTCCTGCAAACTATACTTCAGTCCTTCCTTGAATCGAATCACCCTATGAGACTCTTTTTCAGTAATATTATTCCTTGCTGAGAGTCTCTGGAATTCCTCCAAATACTCTGATACAGTCCTATTACCTTGTTTACAGTTCTGATATTGCTGAAATAGCATTTGTTCATAGTGAACAGGGAGGAACTGGTTTCTCAACAGTTGTTTCATTCGAGGCCAAGATCTGATGGGATGTTTTTCCCTTTGAACTCTGCTAACTTGCATTTGATGCCACCAAGCTGATGCTCCCTTCTTCAATTTACATGAAATCAACTTAACCTTCATCTCATCAGGGACTTCCATAACCTCAAAATAATTTTCCACCTCATATATCCAATCCAGAAATTCATCAATTTCCATCTGACCACTAAAAGTTGGTAGTTCCAATTTAGGCTTGAAATGGAATTGGATTTGGTTCATACATCTATAGTTTGGAGGATTAGTTGACCTTTGGAAAGGCTGCTGATTTAGATTTCTAGGAATCTGAAGGACTGCTTCTTCCTCCTCACTTGAGCTTCCATCTTCAGCCAATCCTGAAGCATTAACTGCTTTTGAACCTTCCATTTCCCTCATATGTGTATCTCTCCTGGAATACACCTGACCAAACCTCCCATTTCTTCTATCAACAGGGGGCCTTGTTTGCTGATTTCTGTGGCAGATTGGTGGTTCTGGAGCTTGATTCTCTTCATCGAAGGCTAGGGTTTGTCCCTGGAGTTGATTCTCCAAATCTGGTCTCAAATGGACCCTCTCCTGAAATTTCGGATCTGGCTCCTGAATTTGCGGAAATACCATATTTGAAGCCAGCTTTTGCACCTGTTGGACTAGTTGCTGTAGCTGAACATTTGTCTGTTGCTGGACTTCATGTTGCTGCTGAATCACCCTCACCAAAGTCTGCAGATTGAAAGGATCGTTGGCAGCCATTGAAGACTGCTCAGCCATGCTCTGATACCAAACTGATGCAGCAACTTGGTAGGATTTGTAGAAACTGAACTATGTATTGATTGAAAAAGGAAAAGAAAGGATTACAATGCCTGATTGAACAGACCTCTTCGAATCCACGAAGGAGTTTACAACAAAGAGCCAGCTGAATCCACAGCAAGAGACTTGAATCCACAAGTCAGATCCTAGAACATAGTTTCTAGAAAAGAGAAATTCACAAAATACTATCTGATCTCTCTCTAGCAGACTCAGCAGCTATTTATAGACTCACTTAAAAGTTGAAAAGACTTAACTACCCTTCTATTCTAACTGTCTTAACTAACTTGAATTAGACAGTTACAAGAATACCCCTCCTTATTACATAATATCTTCTAGCTGTTGTAAACATGCTGAACTAAGTACTAAGCAGCCTACATCATTATGGGACTGCATTCATCGTGAAGTACATGTATGATACTCCCTCCGTTCTAAAATATTGTGTACATTTGAGAAAATTCTCATTTTTATTGGACCATGAATCCCACAAGGAAGTCACATGATTTCTTCTCCCTGATATCCCGTCTAACTCGTATGCTCGTTCACGAACCAAATTCAAGTCAATCTTTCCAAGTCTCCTCTAATTTTGGAAAGAGGAAGTCACGTGATTTGGCAAAATGTACACAATATTTTGGAACAGTAAATATTTCCAAATGTACATAGTATTTTGAAACGGAGGGAGTATGTTTTTATTAAAACTTTGTTCTGGTTACCCAGCTTTTGGTTCATAACTATGGACTCTATTATTTATGTTTTCTATTTGATTTTTATAATTTTTTAACTTGTATCTTTTGAGCATCTCTTTTGTTATTTAGCTTTTATACATATTATTGGTATTACTTCAAAAAAATTTGAATAACATGTAGCTTAAGCCTCATGTTATCGGAGGTACAATACCTCGAGCATTGACTTGCACCTTTTTTCCCTAGAGTTGACTGTTTCCATGTTTTTTACATAGTTGCGGTGCATAATACTGCATTCCCTAAGCCATTGTTAGCCCCAAATTTTCTCATATCTTCATGCTTTTTCTTAAATATATATTCAGTTGTTACATGTTCTATAATGTGCTCAGATACACCAAATTTCCTGCAAACTTCTGCTTTCTCTCCCTCTCAAACACACACTCCAGACACGCACCTGCACCTTATAGGATGAGAGAAATTTTAAACTCTTGAATTGTAGGAGGAATTGGATGACATTATACGATATGGGTCAAAAGAATTATTTTCTGATGAGGGCGATGAGGCTGGAAAGGCTCGACAAATCCACTATGACGACACAGCTATAGAAAGGTGCAAGGCGTGGTTTTTTTGTTCTTATAGAATGTTCTAATATTGTTTGTAGTTGTACTCTCAAGTGGGTTTTCTGTATCAGATTACTCAATCGTGATCAAATTGGGCATGAAGAGACTTCTCAAGAGGATGAGGAAGAAGATGGGTTTTTGAAGGCATTTAAGGTTACTTTTTAGATTTTTGTTCGCTTATGATGAACTCATTTATGATAAGCTTATAATGAGGATAGATGAATAATCAATTATTAGGTCATTGATAACCTTCGAAATTTCTGTTTCACGAAGTATACTGATTACTGATTATATATAATGACATGCCATTTTTCTGTCATTTTAGCTGTTTTATTGTAAGTTATTTGCAGGTAGCAAATTTTGAATACAAAGATGAAGAGGAAGCTGCTGCTGCTGCAGAAGAAGAAGCACAGAAGCAAGCTGCAGCAAATAAATCCAATGTTGCAAATGCAGAAAGAGCAAGTTATTGGGAAGAATTGCTCAAGGATAGATATGAGGTACATCGAATAGATGAAGCTGCTTCTCTTGGAAAGCGAAAGCGAAATAGAAAACAGGTAAAATCTTTGTCAAGGTTTTTTAACATTTGGTTTGCAGATATGAAAATTTTTCTATTCTTCTGATTGGTACTAATCGGATTGAGGATAGCTACATGTAAATGTTGAGACCGATGGGTGAAGGCTTGGACTGTAAGATGCAACTCTGAAAAACGTTTTGAGGTAGTAGCCCTATTATCTCATAAGGGGAGTGCCATTTGAGGGAGTATTTTACGTACAGAGAAGTGAATATGAGTTTGCGAAGACGAGACCAGCATGAAGATCCGGGTGACTATAGAGAAGATAACTTCGAAACTAGAACCTTTGAAATAGTAAGATGAGATTTGAAAATGACTTAATCATTCTAGAAGTTACTCCAGAGTAATTGAGCGTACTTTGTATTAGCAACTCTAGATTAGTTGAACGATTATGTGGTAATTATTGGATTGTCTCTGTCTGCATCTGTTTATCTGGGTTTGATATACATTGTTGACCCATTACTTAATAGCTCCAGCCTTTGAGGCATCTTGATTCTGACATAGTATTGGGGCCAGGTGTCCCTCGATCCCTGCCTTCGCCCCTGCATATTGTTTACACCTGCATATGTTGAATTGTTCTTGCCCATAGTCTGTCTGTTTGGGCCGGTCTGGACTCTGGGCTTGATATGGGCCATTCATCAACCGTTTTGATGTTTTGAGGCAACTTGCTTTAGAACAATATTGATATTACGTTTCTTTGGGTTATCAAAAGATGAATCTCATCTCTGTATTAATCAACATTGATTTACAAAGGTTACAGTTTTAAACCATGCCTGTAGGTTGTGATGCTGGATGATGTAGGACATAGTGGCTGAGTCATAATTTTAATGTTCTAGAAGTTTCTAGAAACACCTAGTAAGTTTCTAGCAAGTAGTATGAAACATTCTAGACTATGGTTGTAAAGTTCTAAAGTATGGAGGAGTCTATGTATGTAAGTAGAAAGTTCTAGGTTAGAGTCAGCTGGAACAGAATGTTCTAGGTCATGGATAATTCTAGAGTTATGCTAGAGTCTTCCTTAGAACACTATAAATAAACATGTAAGCCCTATGGGCAAGGCATCTTGGCTTGAGTCGAAATGTTTTTTCCTCTTTGGTAGAATCTCATCTCTCTTGATTGAGTTTTGCCCTCCCCTGTGGATTCAAGGGGTTATCCTTCCTCGTGGATTCGAGGATTATTACCCTCCTCTGTTTCGGTTATCTCTTCCACGCTTTCGCCGCGTCACTGGACCTGCACAGAAGATAATTGTTGTTGGATCTATTGTTTGTTCACAAATCTATATTGGTTGAAGTTATCGATTTGACTGCTGGTTTGACCGGATTCAAGGAGTCGCATTATATTATTTGATTTGAGGATAGGTGTGGTCTCATTAATATGAACTTTCAAAAACTTGGAGATAAAAAACTAAAAAAGTAAAGTGCGATTTATATGCCCCAAAAGATATATATTGCTAGCTGTCCACTAGATCAAAGTCAGCCAGCATCAGACAGAATAATGCAGTAGCTTTTTATAAGATTTAAAAAGGGGCAAGATTAATACCATTGTTTTGTAGCATGACATTCTAACGGGATATTTTTAGGTTGTCTCTGCTGAAGAAGATGATCTTGATGATGTGCAAGATATCAGCTCAGATGATGAGGAGGCTGACTGGAATGACGCTGATATGGTTTATACTAGTAATACGTCAACAAAGAGGACTACTGTTACCAAGAAGAGGGGTCGAGGTAATGCTGCATGTCCATACTTCTGAGGTTGACAGTATTCTGTTTTGATTTTCTAATTATTGCATATTTGAATTTGCCTTATCAGCTGATGCTAGTGAACCACTTCCTCTGATGGAAGGAGAAGGGAAGTCATTTCGAGTTCTTGGCTTCAATCAACAACAAAGGGCTCAATTTGTCCAACTTTTAATGAGGTCAGTTTTATCACAGCTTTAAACTTATTCAGAATCTCATCTTTTAAGCACTGGCACCATCTTTTTCTAACTAACTTCCTTTTATTTTATTGGGAAGTAATTATAACTCTTTTTTTATGACATGTTACAGATTTGGATTTGGGAATTATGACTGGAGCGACTTTATCCCTAGAATGAAGCAAAAAACACCAGAGGAAATTCATGAGTACGATTATAATATATTAAAATGCTGCACACTAGTAATTTTGTTATGTTGTCTTGTTTTTGGAAATAACGTTTATCAAAACTATTTTTGTTGCACCTTGAATGGTTGAAAGATCACTTAAATTGGCGAATTAAAGGCTATCTGAGGGTCTAGAAGGAGGTGAGAGGGAAAGAGATGTGGGGATGCTAATTACTGTGTTTTTGTTGAGTATTTAGCCATGCCTTTTATCAACGCAACTACTGGTTTTTTCTGTTTAAGCATTATGATGGAATTACTTTTGTAATGATTAGATCTGGCAACCTACTAGAGTAATTGCTGCTATAGTTACCTGTTTCTGGGTTGTGGTTTTCTAGCCCTGGTATGGGTCTATAACATAGAAAATGTCTCCACTTTATCCCCAATGAACGAATATAAATGATGAATCTCCTGCCATCATTTTATTTTTGTATTAAGAAACTTTTGAATTCTCCCTCTTTTTGGGGGGCGGACAAAACTTTTAAATCTTTTCTGCCTCATAATTGAAATGGGCCACACTAGGTGCTGACACATGCCCGTTGGTAATTGGAAAGCGTTTAAAATTTTTGAGACTTCTGAAGATATTCCACTAACAACGTGTTACTAATAACCTATTTCTGACTTTATCCCTATTGTACCTTGACATCTTGTGCTACAAGTTAAAAGCTCCTTGTCTCATTAGGAAACTTCTAATTATGACTTCTATAATTAGGATTCAGTCTTTGAAAGGTCATCAGTAAAATTAACTCCACTTTTAGTTATGTGCTAGAATAGTCTTGCATTCTTAAATTGATTTTCTTTTTCTATCTTCTGTAGGTATGGGTTTCTGATGATGAATCACCTAGCTGAAGAAATTAATGAATCACCGAATTTTTCAGGTTAGTTTGTTATTATATATTAGAATTAGAATAGGATTATGTCTTTCTAGGGATATGCGGCTTATCTTTATTGTTGTTTATTTATTAGATGGTGTTCCAAAAGAAGGTCTCAGAGTTGTTGATATACATGTGAGAAATGCTACCTTGTCCTTAATGAGAGAAAAGGTATGTGCTGACGAAGTATTTATCATCTATTGCAGTATTCACTCCTTGCCGAGCATATATATAGGCAAACTAGTGTCCAAAAACTTACTACTTTTCAGGCCCTGGTTAGAGCCTAATCTATGTGGAACATTTAAGACGTACTAATCTGTCTTGCCAAGGCGTTGGCATGATTGAAGAACTCAATTTGTTGATGGAAAGTTGTTTACTCCATTTACAAGTTATTTGCCTTGAGAATAAATGCAATTTTTATCTTCTTTCTTTTTAGATGGAAGTGACCTTTTTTTCTTATCTAGGGAAGCATATTTTAACTACATAAGATTTTCTGAATATCGAGATAAAACGTTGTATCATGTGTGGTGCAGAATTTGCATTGTCTCTTGTATCATTCTACTATAATAGTTATTAGCAAGGTAGGCCCAAGTTTCTCACTTTTTCCTACAAAAAGATTTTCCTTTTCTTTTCTTTCACTTTTTTTTGTGTTTTGGGTTGGGGGGGGGGGGGGGGAATGGGGGTTCATTCATCTTTTATACACTTGATTCTGTTGTCCAAGGTGTGCCATACGCATGGAAAAGTTTGAGTGCACTTCCATAACATCTTGTAATTGGTTTGCTTGCAGAGTGTAAGTTTCTTCTCAGTTCGCTTGTCTAGTTACAATTTTGTTGTATTTTATTTGACAGCCATTAGGCCTACAATACTCTATGGAGCGGAGTGTTGGGCACCAAAGAGAAGTGATATAGATAAGTTGAATGTAGTCGAAATGAAAATACTAAGGTGGATGAGTGGGATAACTAGGAGCGGTAGGATTAGAAATGAATATATTCGTGAGAGTTTAGGAGTAGCTCTTTTAGGGGAGAAGTTGAGGGAATGTAGGTTGCATTGGTATGGGCATATGCAAAGAAGATCAATAGATGCCCTTGTGAGAAGATTATAAGGGATGCATGTAAATGATGCTAAAAGAGGGAGAGGGAGATCTAAAGAGAACTTGGATGGAGTTAATAAAAAAGGATATGACTTTACTATCTCTTACAAAAGAGTTGGCACAAAATAGGCCTGAATGGAGGTGTAAGATCCATGTCACGAACCCCAACTAGTTGGGAAAAGGCGCTACTTGATTATGATTAAGGTTTTAGAACCCAACCTACAAGTTGCCGGGGCTGGCCAATTGGCGGTCAACTGGGGATGGTCTAGGGTGCAAGTACTAAGTAGAAGAGGGGGAGAGGAGGTGTAAAATGCGAGTACAACGAAATGATGATGGCATGAAGTGGGAGAGAGAGGTGGAAGGAATGGGAAAGACGGAGGAGGCAAGGAATGCGATTTCTGCATGATCTGGGGGAGGGCGCACATCAACTGAGACTCTGAATGAGAGAAATGGGGTTTTCCTTATTTTGACTTGATCTTGCGCAGATCAATCTTTTGCAGTTCAAAATTTTCCATTATTGGAGAGATCTTGACATGCCTTGATCTTGCCTCAATGAATCTTTTTGTAAGTTTAGATTTACATTTAAATAGTTTTATGATTTTATCAAGTTGCTTACCATTTAAACAGTTTTTCATTAAGTACTTCCCTACTGGAGTGTTGGCCATATCCAAATCTAATGCATCTGTGATTGCCGCAATGATTAGAAAACACTTGAGGCATGTCTTGGGTGAGGTGTCCCAAAGTGCATTAACAGTACTGTAGAGGGACCTGGAGAGATACGCATCATTAGGTGATGCATACATAAGGAGTGCATCATATTTTTCCATTTGCATTTCACCTGTGGAGAGGTCTGCCTCATGAGTAAGATTTGTGGCATAGCTGATAAAGACAAAAAATATTAAAGGATTATAAAAAGAAGGGATTTAGATGGAAAGGAGAGAAGATATTGCATTGAGAGATAGACAAGAATCATCTAAAAAATGGAGAACCAGTGACTGATTAAGTAATGTATATAAATGAGGTCAGGTATACATCATCTTATGAAAAGGGCCTTCTAGAACTCTTAGTGTGACTCAAACTAGTAAAAGTAACTTTAATATAACCATTAACAGACTCCGAACAATCCGAAGTATGGCTTCATAATAGGCGCAGCTAGTTGATGGTGTCAAACTCTAACTCATTACATTAATTGCAAATGACGAAAACCGTATCTGTGAAGAGTATATTCTTTTGCCTGCATCTCTTTCCTTATTTCCCATTTTGTTCTGGCGTTCAAAGGAAGCATGACATGGAATTTTCACCTCATTAGAGTCTCTTCTTCATTTTTTGTTAATTATCTCCTTCTCAGTCTTGATAAACTCCCTTCCATTTTTCCTTTTTATTGAGAGTTCTATACTAGTGTTTGACAATGACCAGCCACCGACCTGGAGTACATCATATTTGTCCAGTCTGTATTTCATGTTTTGACCTCTCTGAAGAAATGTACTAATGTTGCCCATTTTTTAAAGCTTAAGTTATATACCAAAATTTGTTTAACCCCCGGGGATTTTAATAGTTCATCTTACACTGTTTCCCGTTGTAGAAGCATCATTGTTCTCCCTCAAATTGAAAATTGTCTTTAGCCAACTTTGCAAGCGTCTATGTTGGAGCCAGTGTCATTGTTGAACTCTTGTTCGTTCATCATTAATGACTTTAGCCTCATTTTTTAATTGTTTGTTAAAATAATGCCTTCTGTTTTATGAATTCTTCATATAAATTTTAGTTTGATATTAGTGCTTTTAGTTGGTAAAGGAAGATTTTCTCATCTCCATGGTCTACTCTCTCTTTTTGAGAGATGTGATGACATTGAGATCCGAGTTTGCATTCCCTGGTTGGGCAGAAGTGGAGAACAGGAGGGGAAGAGGGGAGAAAGTAGGGAAAAGCGTGAAAAAAGTGGTGGAACGAGAGGGATGGTAAAGAATATGCTGAAAGTAGCAGAAGAACCGTTGTTTTAGTTTGGCTGATTTGACCCAAACCACACATTGCTGATTGAACCAGTGACATCATTTGACGCAGTCGGTCAAATTCTCGTTAACCAACCCTTCCAGGCCATCCCAATCTGAGCAGATCTGGTTAGATGCTCTGGGCGGGGCTTCCTTTGAAAACAATCGTAGCATATTTTTTTTGCCAAACTCTTTTTCTTTTTATGATTTTATGATATGACTAGTAGCATTTTATTTGAAATTTCAATTGTGGTTATTAAAGTCGAATCTGATTAAGTTATTTCTTCTTAATTATGTAAGATAAGATGTGAGGTTTAATTTGCATGGAAATATCTGAAATTCAGTGTAAAAAAGACCAGTTTATATCTGTTTCCTTGTTGAAATATTAATTGAGGGTACACGTCCCTCTCATTTGACAGTTGGAGCAGCTAGCAGGAAATGAGGATGTGCCTCTATTTGAAAAGGATACTATACAAAGATATCCTTCTTTGACGGGTGGTAGAACATGGAAAGAGAATCATGACAAAGCCTTATTGCAAGCAGTGCTGAAGTATGAACTTTTATATCTTTAATAATATTTCATCATCATCATTGCCATCATTAATTTTCAATCTTAAAAAAGTTTGATTTTTGAGTAACTAGACCCGCAGACAAGACACCTGTATAGGCGATGAACTTTTTAGAACACTTGGTCCTCTTTTAAGTTTATGAACATGGAACTACTTCCCCAAGTATTATATTAGATGGTTGTCTGATATCCGTTGTTCTCAAGAGCTTGAACTGTTAGGAAACTGATTATTATTTTATTTGCTATCATCTAGGAAGCACGGATATGGCAAAATCAGTGTTGTATCCATATCTGATATGTATCGGATACGGATACGGAGCGACACGGCTGCATGCCTGTCCTGCTATATCTAAAATAAAATATATGTTTTTTTCGCGTGTTTGAATTAACATGAAGGCGTGTGTAGTCTAATGGTTAAGGTAATGTTTTTTCAAACAGTAGTAGCGGGTTCGAGTCTAGGCAAACACAATATTATTTTTCTGAGGCATTCTGCCTGCTAGAAATAATGAACAAAATATTTTAAGTTTGTAATTGTAATTTTTATAAGGTTTAGGAGGAAAAAATGTGGTAATACAATACCAAAAATATATTTAAAATTTATATAAATAGTTTTTTTATTAACCGTGTCTTATCCTACTTTTTGGGAAAATGCCATGTCCCCGTGTCCGTATTGTGTCGCCGTATTCGTATCCATGCTTCCTAGGCTGTCATATTCCGATGCTTCCCTGCACATGCAAGCATCCATCAAGCTTTGCACGTGAAGGCACATAGGGGGTGCAAATCACATCCAGCAGAACTAAAACTCAGGACCTCCAAGAACCTGGCTCTGATACCGTAGTAAATAATCATTGTTCCCAAAAGCTCAGGCTGTAGGAAACTTTATTATTATCTTACTTGTATCATATTTTAACAATAATCTCCGAAATAAGTTCCCTTTGGTTTTTCCAACATGTGAATTGTTCTTGATTGACCAGTCCTCCTAGATAGTCGCATGAAGTTGAATATCAAGGCTTATGGTCAACAGTTGAAATCATTCCCAAAGATGAATTCCCTGCCATTTTTATGCAATCTATCAATCTGGCACATTCCTATGTAAAACTGGATTTTTGAAGGCCTTAGTTTAGTGATAGGGCTGGAACATGGTTTTTTATTTATTGAAGTATCAGAACCTTTTTACACATCCGGAGGCGTGGTTTTACAATTGCAAACTATTTTGTTAAGAGACACATTAGGCATAGCAAAATAAAAGATCAGTTTTTGGCCTTTGTTTTTGCATTTTCTTCCTTCCCTCTGACTGCATGTATTTCTTCTCCAATTGCTGTATCCATGTGCGAAGATATCTTCTGCAAATAATGCACCAACATCACCACTTTTGAAACTTCTTAAGAAAAGTTTGTTATTAGACAAGCAGATAAAACACCTCCGTAGGCAATACCTTTTTGACAACACCTCAGTAGGATCTTTTTCACAACATTTGGTCTTCTTCTAAGTTGGCATTGGTAAACATATGCAAGTTTACATTAGGTTGAGTTGCCCCTTTTTTTGCATGTTTTCCCGATTGCATGTCTCTTCAGTATTTGTTCCATGTGGCCCCATATCATAATAAGTATTTTCAGATAATGAATAGGGAACAGATAAATACCGGATTTAAGTCTAATCAAGCACAGTCCAGTCGATGATTAATTCCATCCTTGCAGTTCCCCCAGTCCCATCAATATTCTTTAGGCCCTACTTTTTGTTCTGTGAACTGGCAGCTCACCTGATAGCATGCTGCTTATTATTTTACTCTGAGCGTCCATGGTCATCCTTTTTGTTGATCTGCTTTTTGACTTGTCTTCCATTGCCATCAGGAGATGAAGAATTCTTTTGGTCCGCATCAAATAAATAGTTCAATTTGTATTTCTAATGTTAAATTTTGGTTGCTTTGCTTTTATTTTGGTGCGGGTGTAGACATGGCTATGGAAAATGGCAATCGATTCTTGAAGATAAGGAGCTTGGCTTCCAGAATATCATCCGAGTAGTGCTAAACCTTTCTGCTGATTTGGCTTTTGGAGGCATGCACATGAATGATAGTGCAAATTCTGTCAATGGAGCTGATCCTGCGTCAGGGGCCACATTTCAAGAGCCGTCTATATTATACAGTTATAGAGATGCACAGAGGAGAATGGTGGAATTTGTTAAAAAGAGAGTGTATCTCCTGGAAAAAGGGCTGAATGCAGAATACGCAAAATTATACTTTGTAAGTGTCTGCAACTGTAGTAATTATTTTCTTTGAAATAAGTAAGACACATGTCAGCCTCACACTACATTTGCCAGTGGGATTAGACCCTGGGACCTTCGCCCATAACTGGGAGAGATCCTACCAGCCACAAAAGGCTGGATCAGCAACTTATATTGAAATTTGCTTCTGAGTTATTGCTGTTGTCATTTTCCCTTTTTCTTTAATTTGAAGTTTTTTTCCAATTAAGTCAATTTTAGGTTTGGTTTTCTGCATTGCTGATGCTATTGTTTATCACTTCAATTTACTGTACTTTTTTCAGAGTGAACATAAAGCAAGTGAATGCTCACCGGAGGAACCTGGTACAGATTTAAAAGTTCCGGATATACCTGCTGCGGGCATCGTTGAGGCCGAGATACAAATGAATGTTCCTTTATCCCCTATAGAAGAAATTGGTAAGATAAGATTCTTCCATTGTCTTAGAATGACATTGCTGCAATTTGAGGTGGTATGGAATGTCATTGAAATTACCTATATTTATTTCCCGAAAGTTATATCGATCTTTTACAAAACTGCACAGGTATCACATTTTAATCGGTGTATCAAATTGTAGTTATCATTTAGATATTTTGAAATTGTGTAATGATCTGTTCTGTTTTAGATGCTCCATCTGAAAAAGAGGATAATCCTATTTTAGATGCTCCATATGGTCAATTTAAGTGGATTTTGAACCTCTTTTTCCGTCATTAGTTGGGATTTCCACATCCAATAAAAATTAACATTTTTTCAGGTGGAGCATCTAAAATTGGATGGATGGAGTATGTATTAAGTACCCAGCCACTAAAATTGAGCTAAGTGGAGTTTTTTTTATTGGTGCAAATGGAACTATTAATACAGGACAAACTTTTATTGATAAGGAAGCTATTAATATAGGACACACATGTGAAAAAAGATATTATGACTGTTTTTCTTTCTCATTGATCGATTACTATTTATAGTATTACAAGTGTATATATTGGGATGATATCCTATCAAATTGATTTATCCTACTTTCTATACATAGAATATATTAGTTATATATCATAGGAGGAAAATCTGAGATTGAAGAGCTATCAATCAATAGAATATCCTATCCCATTGATTTATCCTACTTTTTATATATAGAATATACCAGTTACAAATCATAGGAAGAGAATATGAGATTGAAGAGTTGTCAATCAATGGGATATGTTATCCCATTGATTTCTCCAGCTTTACTCATTCATTTGAATTCAAATATGTAGTGTAGCAGGAGATTTAATCTAATACCCCCCCCCCCCCCTCTCAAGCTTAGGGAGGGATTGTCCGAAGGCTGAGCTTGTCACAAAACTCAAGGAAGTGGGGGCTTGCTAGAGACTTGGTAAAGATGTCCGCTACTTAAGAGGTTCCTGGAATGCGAGCCACTTTGATCGTACCATTGAGAACGTTCTCCCTGATGAAATGCACATTGTTGTCGATATGTTTGGTCTGATTATGAAAAACCAGATTCTTTGATAAATGCACAGTGCTAACATAATAGAGTGTAGGAGCTCCCGATAATACGATATAAAGACGGGCCAGAGAGCAAAGCCGAGCCATGGGCTGATATTGAGTCGAAGCAGCAAGTGGGCTTTTAGCAGGTCGAACACCAGTCAATCAAACTTGTCTAAGAGTTGGATGACATATTGAGTATGAGAAAGCATCAAAGAAGTTGGTGGGCGACGTACTTGCATTCCTAAGAAGTGAAGAGGGCCAAGGTCCTTCATATCAAATTGTTGGGAAAGAAGACGGATGAGGCGTTGAATAAGTGCAACATCACTTCTTGTGAGGATGAGATCATTTATATATATAAGGAGAAAAATAACTTGTGATCCATAGCGATAGGTAAACAAGGAGGTGTCGTAGGGACATCCTCGAAACCCAAGACGAAGAAGGTGGTAACTAGTAAACTTGGTGTACCATGCCCGAGGGGCCTGTTTGAGGCCATACAACGCCTTGTGGTGTTTGCAAACATGGCTGAGACGAGCAACAACGATGAAGCCAGGAGGTTGTTGGAGATAGACCTCCTTGAGGTCTCCATGGAGGAAGGCATTCTTCACGTCAAGTTGTTGAAGAGGCCCGTTGGAAGAGACGGCAAGGGAAAGAATAAGTCTCACTGTTCCAGCCTTAACAACAGGGTTGAATGTGTCTTCAAAATCAAACCCTGGTACTTGGTTGTAACCTTTGGCCACTAAACGAGCTTTATATCGCCTAATATACCCATCAGCATGATGCTTTAGGCGGTACACCTATTTGCACCCAATAACATTCATATATGGATGGAAGGTAAATAAAGACCAAGTACCATTACGATCAAGGGCTGCAATCTCCTCATTCATAGCCTTGACCCAATGAGGGTTAGTAGACGCCTTTTTGTAAGTAGTTTTGTAAGTAGTTGGTGCAGGCATATGGCTGTTGGAGGCGGCAAGAAGTCCATGGGGGATGGGATGCTTAGTGGAGAGAAGAGCCTTTGGTCGGCGTGTTCTTTCATGAGAACAAGTAACCATCTTATGTTTGACTGGCTGTGGTTGTGATGGCGGAGGTGCTGGTGAAGGAGGGGTTGTCCGCCTGGTGTAGACATTGTGCAGAGGTGGCAAAGAGGCATGAGAGGGGGCAGCCAGAGAGGCATGGAGGTAAGCCCCAATGCGTCATTTGTAAGGCAGTAGGAGCTGCTGGTGTCAATGGGGCAGCAGTGGCTGCTTGAGGCAATGAGGTAGTAGCGTGCTTGTGACACTAGTGGCAATGGAGTTGCAGGGGCTGCTGGTAGGAGGTTCTCGTATAAGGTGGTTGTAGTGATGCAGGACAACTAACTTGAGATCCGACAAAATTTAAACAAATAAAGAAAACTCTAAATTTTAGCAATTCTACTCAGGCAAGATAAATAATTTAATATAAATGTCTACGAATAATTCAGATTTGATTTCAAAGGGTTGAAGGGCAGCAACAGTTGAGAAACTGTTTTAGGCTAGGACTAAAAGGCTTGACGTCGAATCAATGTTTACCACGCACTTGCATTTCAGATCAAATATGATATTTTAGATAAACAGCTAAAACCACAAAGATGCGAAGAAGACAACTTACTTGTCCGCCCGCGGTGAATCCCGAACCCGAACCAAGTGGTCTGACTGAAATCCGAAGCAATCTTGAACCAGTGAACCAAAATAGTTCCAAACTGAAACCCGAGCCGAAATAAATACGTGGACCAGTGGTTCATGCAAGGTATAGCTCGAACCGAATTATGTGATGCAAAGTAGACCCGACCCAGATTCGTACATGAATGACACAAACCGGAGTTAGCCGTGCAGGTGGTAAGATGAAGTGTGAACCAACCCGGTCGTGCTCAACAGAAGGAAGATGGCAGTCCACACACGATGGCGAGTGGGGCGGCCGAGACGATCAGAGCTCGAGCTGGTAGGACGGCAGCCAGGATAGGAGGCCAGAGAGGCAGTCGACCGGCTCGACTGGCAGCGACGACAACGGTAGCCCGAGATCTGTTCAGCAACAGTGGCCGTCGGGACGAACGGGCGGCGACGAGTTTCTGAACAGAAGGCGACGACTTTGGGCAAAAGGCGGCAGCTTTGACGGCGATACTTCTCCGGGAACACCACTGGGGTAGTGGAGACGGTTATGGTGGCGGCGGCTTCTCTGATTGAGGACGGCAAAGGTCTTTGTGGAACCAGCCTGATTATCGATCGGAGGGAAAGGAAGCGGCGGCGACGACGACGACGACGATGATGTCGACGAAAGCACAACGTCTGGGGTGTGGATTCGGCACCAAAACCCACCACTGGATTCGGCACCAGTGGTTTCCGGCTTCGGCACCGGAGTCGGAATCAACACCGACAGAAAACTCTTTCACAGAGGTATCCCAACGAGATTTTCTTTTGCATAAACTGAAGTACTTTATTTCTTAGAGGAATAGCCATTAAATAGGCATTACAAAAGTCTTAAATCAAGCAACAAATTAAGCTTGCCCAAATTAGAAACGGGAATCAAGCTTTTCTAATCAAAGAAAAATCCCTAATTAAAATCAAATGCTGAAAATAGAAAGTACTAAATAGGTAAACAGAAAATTAAGCAAATCTAATGGGCACGGGTCCTATTCCGGCGAGTGTAAACCCGTATAGGCCTCGTGTCCGCACCATGTAGGTAACTTGCGCACTTTGAATTGTGTCTTAGCTAGGGATGAAGGAAGCTTAGAATCTGTATACGGGAAGCTGCCCTCATGAAAAGATACATGACGCGAGATGTATATACGACCAGTTGATGGATCTAAGCATCGATAACCCTTGTGTTGGCCGCAATACCCAATAAATATACATTGGACAGATTAAAAATCTAATTTTCCAAGTCCAAAGGGATGAAGATACGGATAGCATGTGCACCAAAAAATTCGAAGATGGGAATAAGAAGGCCGGGAGCCCATGAGAGTCTTAAACGGCGTCCGCCCATTTAAGGGTTTTGATGGTAGATGATTTATCAAATATGTGGTAGTGGTGAACTAAGTGACAAAGTACGGGAACGGCAATAAAACGGTGAGGTAAGCGTACGGAACAAAACGGCAAAAAACGGAATATACGGGAAAATAACGTGAAAAAAAACGGGAAAATAATAAAAATAAAAAATTAATATAGTAGGTATAAATGTTAAAGAATAACATATTGCAAAGTTGTGCATTTAAAAAAGGAGTTGCACTTTAAATAAAAAACGTGTTTTATGTGTTTAAACGCGTTTATCGGGATAAAACGTGTTTATTTTGGGAAAAACATGTTTTCTCGTTTTAAACGCGGAGTTTTACGGCTGAGTGGCTGAAACGCATAAAACGCGTTTTATACGCATTTTAAACGCGTTTCTGGTCACATAGGTGGTAAATGCATAATTCCATAATTCCTTTGGGAGATGACTATGACCTAATAAAGAAAGTCCAGTTTCAATTATATGACGATGCTTATGCTCTGCTGGGCCTTTCTGTTTTGGAGGACATGACATAATATGAGAGATCCCGGAGTCCTTAAAGAACTGAAGTGAGCCTGCCATATATTCTCCACCACCGTTGGATTGAACTTTAACATGGGCATCAAACTGATTTTTTATGTAACTGAGAAATTCAATAAAAATAGAACTAACATCAGATTTATGTCGGAGGGCAAAGTACTATGTGAAGCAAGAACATTTATCCACAATTATAAGATAATAGCGAAAACCATCTATTGAGCAAACCAAGCAGGCCCCCAAACATCACTATGCAAATTTGTAAAACAAACAGTAGAATAAGACATTTGCCTTTCAAATGACAATTTAGATGTCTTACCCAATTTACAGCTTGCACAAGGAGAGTTAGTAGAGAAGTATATGGATAGAAAACAAAACTTTTATATGACCTTCATAGATTTGGAAAAAGCCTACGACAAAGTGCTGAGAGAGCTTATTTGGTGTATTTTGAAGAAGAAGAAGGGTGCTATAAGAGGTTACATAAATATCATAAAGGATATGTATGAGGGGGTTGTGACTAGTGTGCGAACTATTTGGAGGGGGGAGAACAAAGGAGCTTCCGGTTACGGTAGGTTTTCATTAAGGGTCAGCCTTAAGTCCTTATCTTTTCGCTTTAGTTATGAATGAGTTTATTAGTCATTTGCAAGATATGTACCTTGGTGTATTTTTTAGAGATGATGTAGTTTTAATTGATGAGAGTAAAGTAGGTTTGAACGTGAAACTGGAATTGTGGAGGGATGTTTTAGAATCAAAAAATTTTAAAATAAGTAAGACATAGTACATAGAATTTTATTTTAAGGAAGGTGGAACTATAGATAGAGCCTTAGTTGAAATAGATGAGCAAGAAGTGCCAAGGTGTGATCAGTTCCGTTACTTAGGATCATTTATCCATAAAGAAGGGGATATTGATAGTGATGTAGTGCATATGATAAATGTGGGGTGGGTAAAGTGGAGGGTAGCCTCGGGAGTGTTGTGTGATAGGCGTTCCGAAAAAGGCTCAAAGACAAGTTCTGTAGGATAGTCATTAGGCCTGCAATACTCTATGGAGCGGAGTGCTGGGCACCAATTAGTAGTCATATAGATAAGTTGAATGTAGCCGAAATAAGAATGTTAAGGTGGATGAGTGGGATAACTAGGAGAGATTGGATTAGAAATAAATATATTCGTGAGAGTTTAGGAGTAGCTCTTTTAGGGGAGAAGCTGAGGGAATGTAGGTTGCATTGGTATGGGCATATGCAAAGAAGACCAATAGATGCCCTCGTGAGAAGATTATAAGGGATGCATGTAAATGATGCTAAAAGAGGGAGAGTAACGTTCCCGGCCTGCAAATCCTTATAACGAAGCCCCAAGGATAACAGATGAAACAACATTGATTGTCGTTAGTAAATTGGGAGATACTCAATAAATTTTTCTTCAATTGAGGTAAAGGGCACGCTCAAGATGAAGAGAAGATGATGTATTAATGCACCGTACTCCAGTGTGCGAAATGGATAATCCATACCCATTACTAATATAAACTTTATCATTGCCATGATTAGGAAAAATACCTTCAGCTTAAGATGCATCAACGGTCATATGGTTTGTGGCTCCCGTATCTGGATACCATGCAGTGTCATGCTGATCACCAAAAGACATGGCAGCAAGGGAGTGGACAACATCAGTGTGTCAGCGATCGGAACTTTGTAATTATTCGTCATGTGGTTGGGGTAACCACATTTGTAGCAGTAGTGGGACGACTCGTCACTAGTAATAGGGGCTGCATGGGGGTGCCCTCGAGATGACGGTCCTTTGCTTAGATGGGTAGCTCTGTGAGCGGAGGCATTGCGTCTAGCAAGAAGCGTCCCACGCCCATGAGAGTGATGGCCACCATGTCGAGAATTATTGGAGGAACCACGGACCTGAGATTTTGTGGACACGATAGCAACAAAAACACCAGGGGTGGAGTGAATATCTTCAAGACGAAGTTCAAAATCCATGAGCAAGGTGGTCACTTCCTCAATAGAGTGAGGATGGCGAGATACATCCAGGGCAGCACATAGGGGATTGTAGTCATAACCCAATCCTTTGAGAATCCACATGATGAAATTATCATCGCCAACGGGTTTGTCGGCGCTAGCAAGGATGTGAGCAATGCCTCTAGCCTTCTTGATGTAATCAGCCATAGAAAGAGAACACTTGAAATTGATTTGAGCTCAAGCTTTAACTGTTGAACCTGAGGTCGAGTCACTGTGCCATATAGTACTTTGAGAACATGCCAAATTTCCATTGCAATGGATAAGCGAGAAAGTATAACTTCAGAAAGGGAGCTAGTAATCAAAGCATGAACTATTTGGTCCAGCCACTACCAGCAGGTCATGGCAAAGTACCAAGAACCAGGCCAAGGAGCCTATGACAATGCCAGAGAAGGACGGCCTGCATCTTCCAGAGAAATCGCCTTCACAACCAGGAGTGCGGACGACCCATGAGCAGGGTTTGTGGAAGGGGAAACAGTCTCTAGGATGGAGGACGCCATGGAGGAGAGGGAAGGCAGGAAGAATTTAAGGAGGAAGAAGACAAGATCAGAACATGACTGATACCATGTGAGAAAAGATATTCTAACTGCTTGTCTTTCTCATTACCACTATTTATAGTATTGCAAGTGTATATATTGGGATAATATCCTACGCTTATACAAATCATAGGAGGAGAATCTGAGATTGAAGAGTTGTCAATCAATGGAATATCCTATCTTATTGATTTATCCTACTTTCTATACATAGAATATTCCAGTTACAAATCATAGGAGGAGAATGTGAGATTGAAGAGCTGTCAATGAATAGGATATGTTATCCCATTGATATCCAGCTTTACTCATTCATTTGAGTTCAAATAAATTCAAATCTGTGGTGCCAATAGATCAGCAGGAGATTTACTCTAATAGGACGGAGTAGTGTATTTTCTGCTCCATTTTTTTTTCATTTTGTATTTTCTCCTTTTTTTCTTTTTTTTGTTGATTGCTTAGCATTCATGAGAACCTGTCAGCTTTTCTTAACGCTCCTTTGTAAATGGTGCTTCTGTTATCATATTAATGGTATGAAAGACTGATTAAATCACCATTACTGTTTCAAAATACTTTTTCTAAGGCAACCAAGGAGCAGAGCTTCTCTTCCTCTAGTGCCTAGTCCGGCAGACAGTTGAGCCATGCTCCTGTTGCCGCTATCTTTATGTTTCCATAGCTGAGCCTTGCTCCTGTAAACACATGCATTGAACACCAGTTTGGAGGCTGGCAAGCAGTGTATTTTTCTCCTGCTCCAACAACAAGAAACAAACTAAAATCACATCGCCTCAGGAATCATATTGGGAGGCCTATTTATGTAGTCCTCAATTACCAGGCCCATGTTATGGTCAAATATACAATTTGCATTTCCTACTAGTAGTCTACTGCACAAACTTGTATGCTCTCAATTTTTATTAGTAGTCTTATGGGAATAGAATCAGGATTATGTTCAGTATGTACTATACCATATCAGATGGCTGCAATCACTTGCCATGTTTAGATGTTTCTTGTTGGAGATGTAAATAAATGCTAAGATGTTTAGTAGGAGTCTGATCTTCTAGAATATGCTAGTATATTGCTAGCAAGGGAATTGTTGTTGGAGCCAATCGTTTTATCATCTTCATTTCTGCTTGCGTTTTAATGCTGAGTTTTAGTTGATGCTGCTCGTGTAGGGGAGTGGTGTAAATTTTCAGTTTATTCTCTATTAGCTCAAGAACTTGTGAGAGCTTACATATATTGCCAGGCATCATTATGTTTGTTATTGGCCAGCCATTATGTAATGTCAACTGGATGTTGTTTCATTGCCTGCTTCTTGTTGAAAATTCTGTCTAGGGCTCTTTGCCTCATTGATAAAGGGCCTGAGACGTGTTTCTTGTGTTCCAGGTAGGATTACTTGCGTTGACAATTTTCAGCCCAGTTTCTTTAGACTCCCTACTAATCTTGTTAGATGCTGATCTGCCAATTACATACAAATAAATGGCGAAAGAGACTAAAAGAAATATAAGAAACGAAAAGAATAAAGTTTGAAGTATTTAGGTGCTGTTTCACAGCCTCTTTAAGCAACAAAGGATTTACTTTAGCGTTTATTTTCCAAGTCTATATGTCCCATCAGCCCTTTCCTTCTTTTAAGGGCCAACCCTCCTCATGAGGGTGGTTAAGGTAGAAAGGGCCTTTAAGCCCCTTTTCTTTGAGGCCTAAAGGGGAGCCAAACAGCCCCTTAATTTCAGATCATGTAAAGGGGCAGATGCTTTTCCTTTCAAGTGGTAGAGAAGAAGGTATTAACAAAAATTGATGAAACACGATACCAGGAGAGAATAGAGGACCAACGAATTACCAGAAGTGGATTAGTAGAAAGATGCATTAAAAAATTCAGGAGACTGGGAGGTTTGGATAAATTTACTTGCCAGTGGTTTGGACAGAGATTGTTTGGAACCTCCTTTAGACAGTGTTTTTATGTCTACATTAGCCTTTGATGAAGTGGTAAATTTGAGTATCTGAGGTTTGATGTAAATATGCCTGGGCCTTTATTTATTTGTAACTTTTTATCTCACATTTGTAATTTGCTGTTAGACATGGATTGCCACAGCTATACGGCATGTGCTTGAGCATTATCTGCTGACTAAATTTATTCCTTTTGCAGCTCTGGAAGAATTATCAGCTGCTGATGATGAAAATAAAACACATTGCTTAGACATACCTAACCTTCATAACAAGGTAATAAAAGGTATTTGCATTTTCAGAAATAAATTGTTTGTGGTGTTTTTAATTTACTTATGTCATGGACTTGGGTGGTTAGATGGGCAAACTCGTAGTTGACATCATTCAAGACACAGTCGAGGCATACAGAGGTGATGAATCAGCGGCATCTAGGCTAAATACTAACATATGTGACCTGGAAGGCCTTTGTGAAGACGTGAGCCAGATTCTGAGTTTGCAAGAGAAGACGACTGGTGTGAATGGAGAAGAGCTGATGTCAAAACAGGAAGGGCAGACGGTGGTAGATGCCAATATAAGAGAAGCTGCACTTCCGGCAAGGATTGGGGAAGATGATATGAAAACTGATGATGTGGCAAAAGAAGATTCAGCTGCAGCCAAGATCATCGTACTGGATGACTGAATTTTTTTAATATATATACCAGAAAGATAGTGTGGCTAGTGCACTACTAACGCAAAAATAGAGTTTGTTATAGAGTAGTTTTTCTTGTAATCGTATTTGTATCAGTTTGCATGATGAAAAAATTAGTCCTCTAAACTTAGTATTTCCAAATAAAAATTCTGATTAATGAACTTAGTATTTTTTCTAAATTCTGGTCAATATTTAATTGACATCAAATGAAAAAGAGACATTCTGCGTGAGTATAGTGACCTTTTCATCATGCTATGGACACATATCAGGTGCATCAGGTATGTGTACAGTGGCGCTGGCGGTGTCTTATGGCATTGGACTGATCCTTTGGAGATCAATGCTTGTGTTTGGGTTAGTTTTACACTGCAAGTGCTTTTAATGGGAAGTCATTATTGTTAAATATTTTGCCTCTAAATGGCCTAATGCATCCTGTACTAGGGGTCTAGTTACTGACAGTAATGAGTTGATTCACATAGAGGAGCCATTATATTCTCAAGGCACTGAGCACATTTTCATGTACCGCAAGATCAGTGATCTCATCTATCTCACTGGCATCTCAGGACGCCATGGGAGACACGTAATACAACTTGGACAAGACCCGCTGCCTCGCCCACTGGTTAGGCGACTGCCGAGTGGAAAAGAACGCAGACCACAAACAGAAGATTAGTTTAACTAAATGTAGAACAGCAGAAATGGCAAGACCTTCCTGGCCTAGAATCGCACAAGGCAGTTCTTATATCAGATTGATTACGAAGTGTGCACTTATGTATCAGCCTGGCCAATACTAGCCAACTCTATTTAAAGCTTTGCCTCACATAAAACATCATTAGAAGGTGTAATCTCCAATTTGTTATTTGTCTCGACTCATTGTAATTTTTCCTTTGACAAGTTTTTTATTAAATACGGGGGCTTTCCCCTATTATATGACCAAACATTCTTCTAAAGTTACAAGTATTACTGTTGCTCTGAAAGTGCTGTATGGTCTGATTATTTGGCCGTTTGTAATATGAAAAACAGCAACTAGTTTTTGTTGTCATAAAATGCACTAAGCAAACAAGGATACAAGGAGCTTGCTTCGAAAAAATAGGTTGCAGGAAGCCATGTAATTATAAAACGCACTAAGCAGATGGTCTAACAAAATAATAATACTATGATGGAACAAAATTGATTGACTTCTCCCTTTGTCTGACTTTAATAGTCTGGATTGGAAGTTTGAAATGAGTAGTTCATTTAAGGAATATGATCCAAAATATTATTCTGTACAGCGGAGTCTAGGAAACTAGGAATGCAAGATAACCTAGTTTCCCAAAAGCTTGAGCTGTTAGGAAATTGAGATCTTATTTGTACTTGTGCGAGTGTCCACCAAGCGCATAATTGGGGAATAAATGCTTCCAATGAGACTAGAACCGTGTACTTCCACAACATGGAGCTTGGATACCATGTTAGATAAATTAGTTCCCTAAAAGTTTGAAATGTTAGAATATGGAAAAGGAAAAATTTAATGAGATCAGTCTCATATAGCTTATATGAGGCCAGTTAATGTCGTAGCCGTTGGATCTTGATCTAACGGCTACAAGGATGAGTAATGGTTCACACTCACCTATCCCCTGATTTGATACTCACCGTCGGATCAGAATCCAATCACTCAAAAGATTGACCCCATGGTCCTTTTATATGAGAACGATCTCATATAAACTGATCTCATATAGAAATGTTACTTATATTTATTTTATATTCCAACAGTACAAACAACTTAAGATGAAGACAATGATGGAGAATATGGTTCAATAGAAAATGGGAGGCCACAATACACAGTGGAGGCCTCCAAATTTTCTGAATTGCAT
Source organism: Houttuynia cordata (assembly GCA_039654745.1). Classification (NCBI taxonomy): domain Eukaryota; kingdom Viridiplantae; phylum Streptophyta; class Magnoliopsida; order Piperales; family Saururaceae; genus Houttuynia; species Houttuynia cordata. The sequence goes on from CM077511.1 coordinate 6,255,202, forward strand.
ATGTCAGATGACAAGATTAACCTATATTTTAAGCATCTTAGATTATCTGGAACACGAACTAGAACAAGCCAAGCTGTTCTATATTATTCCTCCTGCAATATTGCTTTAGTTTGGCACATAATCATAATCATAATCAAGTAGCGCCTTTTCCCAACTATTTGGGGTCGGCGACACGAATCTTACTCCTCCATTCCAGCCTGTTTTGGGCTACCTCTTTTGTAAGAGATAGTAAAGTCAAATCCTTTCTTATTAACTCCATCCAAGTTCTCTTAGGTCTCCCTCTCCCTTTTTTAGCATCGTTTACATGTATCCCTTCTAATCTTCTCACAGGGGCATCTAAAGGTCTTCTTTGCATATGCCCATACCAATGCAACCTACATTCCCTCAACTTCTCCCCTAAAGGCGCTACTCCTAGGCTCTCACGAATATATTATCTCTCCTAGTTATCCCACTCATCCACCTTAACATTCTCATTTCGGCTACATTCAACTTATTTATATGACTCCTCTTTGGTGCCCAGCACTCCGCTCCATAGAGTATTGCGGGCCTAATGGCCGTCCTATAGAACTTGCCTTTAAGTCTTTTTGGAACCCGCCTATCACACAATACTCCCGAGGCTGCCCTCCACTTTACCCACCCCGCATTTATCCTATGCACCACATCACTATCAATATCCCCTTTTTTATGGATAATGGATCCTAAGTAACGGAATTGATCACACCTTGGCACTTCTTGCCCATCTATTCCAACTAGGGCTCTATCTATAGTTCTACCTTTCTTAAAATTAAATTCCATGCACTCTGTCTTAGTCCTACTTATTTTAAAACCTTTTGATTCTAGAGCATCCCTCCACAATTCTAATTTCGCATTTAAACCTACTTTACTCTCATCAATTAAAACTACATCATCTGTAAAAAGCATACACCAAGGTACATTATCTTGCAAATGACTAGTAAGCTCATCCATAACTAAAGCAAAAAGATACGGACTTAAGGCTGACCCTTGATGAAGACCTACCGTAACCGAAAACTCCTTAGTTTCCCCTCCAATAGTCCGCACACTAGTCACAACCCCTTCATATATATCCTTTATGATATCTATGTAACTTCTTATGACACCCTTCTTCTTCAAAACACTCCAAATAAGCTCTCTCGGCACTCTATCGTAGGCTTTTTCCAAATCTATGAAGGTCATGTAGAGGTTTTATTTTCTATCCATGTACCTCTCAACTAACTGTCGTAGTAAAAATATAGCTTCCATTGTTGACCTCTCTGGCATGAAGCCAAATTGATTCTCTGATACTTTAGTAACTTTTTGCAAACACCCTTCTAATACTCTCTCCCATAATTTCATAGTATACCCCATAACTTTTATATTTCTACAGTTTGTACAACCTTAGATATCCTCTTTATTTTTATACAAGGGTATGAGGGTACTCCTCTTCCACTCCTCTGGCATCCTCTTAGACTTCCAAATCTTGTTGAACAAATTAGTCAACCAAGTTAAGCCTACACCTCCTAGTGCCTTCCACACTTCAATAGGAAGTCCATCGGGCCCTAGAGCCTTGCCTTTCTTCATCTTCCTTAACGCAGCACCTACTTCCTCTATGGAGAATCTCCTAAAATAAGTCATCTCTTTAACAAGACTAGACTCAAACTCTATCCCACTACTATAATTCTCATTCAATAAACGCTAAAAAAACTCACTTTGATCCTAATTTCCTCATCTTTCACTAAGACCCTTTGATCTTCACTTTTAATACACCTAACTTACTCTAAGTCCCTACTCCTCCTATCCCTTAACTTGGCTAAGTGTATTAAAAAAGTGGGAAAAGAAGTACTTGGTGAAGTGAGGAGGAGAGTGGACGTCAAGAAAGAAACTTGGTGGTGGTGTGAGGAAGTCCAAAGAGTCATAAAGGAAAAGAAGGGCTTCTTTAAGGAGTGGCAAAAGTGTAAAAATCAAGAGAATTGGGAGAGATATGTTAAAAGAAATAGAGTGGCCAAAAAGATAGTGAGTGAAGCTAAATTTAAGGCGTTTGATGACTTTAGTTTGGCATAGTTCAAAAAAATACTTGTGCCTGTGGAGATACTCCATTTGAGGGGGCTTTTACCGTATTGACCCTCATGTAGACCGTATGCATAAAAAATGGCACTCCACAACATACATTAGCAGTATTAACCATAGGCACATGCAAACACCCACCACACATATTGTACAAAAAGTCATAACTGCCCCTCTCATCTTTCTCTTCCTTTTTTTACTTCATTCCTACTGACCTTCCCCTCCCCTCCATTCTCACATCTCAATGTCTGCTCTCTGTTCCAGCTCCGACAACTCCCCTCCTCTGGTGCCTCCGCCAATCTCCATCTCATTCGCCGACTCCACCACCTCTCCTCTTCTTCTAGTGCCTCTTCCTCCACCACCACTGCTGCCACCATTACTACCAACTCCTCCTCCTCCTCCTCCATCATCACCCACCACTAAGGGTGTTCACGAGCCAAGTCAACTCTCGAGTTTTTTTGGCTTGACTCCACTCGGCTCGAACTTTAGCTCGACTCGTGCCCAGCTAGACTCGAGCTAGATTTTTTTTGAATCGAGCCTCGAGCTTGACTCGAGGTGGCAATGACCTATTTTCTTTGGGCCGGTCCATTGGTCCAAATGAATTTTTTATTTTTTCAAAATCATCTTAAGTTGCCATGGAGAGCCCAAAAAATGCATTCGGAGTGGTTTGAACCATGGTATCGCCGATTTATCGATATCGGGTCCCACCCGATAAAACGAGACGACCAAATGTCGAATTTTTTAATTTTTTCAAATATCGCTGATATATCGGTCTTATCGCTATTTAAAAAAAGTATTTTCGAAAAAAAAATCAGAAAAATTTTTTAAAAAGGGGAAAAAAGTAACTTTCTCATTTGTTTCCCATCCTAATATGCATATTTTAAAATCTATGCTTTGTCTAAATTAGTATAACACATTTTAGAAGTTAGATTGTGAAAATATATAGTAAAAACTAGTTTTTGATCACTGATATTTTGTCTCTTAAGCCGACCGATAAGATACCGATATCCGATACAGAATTCCTTGGTTTGAACCCATGACTTTAATGAATTTAGCATAATACCCTACCACTTAGGCTATAATTTCTTTATATACACTTTGCTTTTGTTTTTATTTATGATTTGACCAAACTTTGGGCTGGGCCATATAGGCCCACGGGCCTGGGCCTGGGCCAGGCCATAATGGGATACGGGCCAGGCCTAGACCAAGGGCCTGGAACCTAGGCCGAGGCCCACCACACCCATGGGTCGGGCCTAGCCCAACCCATTCACCTGCAGACGGGCCCGGCCCATTGCCACCTCTAGACTCGACTTTTTTTTGTGAAGAAAGCCCATAACCTTCTACTATGTAAATGATTGACTCATTTTGACTTACCTTGGTTAGATGCAAAGACTATCCCTTCCTTTCATTTTTATAAAGTATGTAGAGCCTTAGATTCATACTCTTAGACGATGTGAGACTTTCATATTAGTGCATGACAATGGCTTTTACAGAGACTCAAACTTGGATATTCCAATATGACCATTCACTTAGTTTCATATCTCAATATTAATAAGATTCATAATTAAGGGGATTCCAAGGTTATTTTCTCACTCGTAAATAAAAAAGAGTTGAAGGGACCATAGTACAATATACAATATTTGTAATACATTCGAAAGTTTAAGGAGGCTTGTCTTAGCCAATAATTGAATGAGTTATTGGCATTCCCTGTGTTTATTTTCTCTGTATTTTTTTTATTTATTGTGTTATGTAGTAAATGTTTACAACCAAAATACCCTAAAGCGCATAGAAAATTAGACCAGTCATCAACCCCGATTGATGGCTGATTGGAAGGTTTGGTTAGACCGCGGGTGGAACTGGATTGACCCGGGGTTTGATATTATGAGGTAACATTAGTGAAGTTGACCAACGAGGTATTTGTGTGATGGATAGAACACGCTTCTCTTGAGCAAAGGTTCTAAGCTCGAACCCCCACTCCATTGGCCACACACCTTTGGCCACACACCTGGGATTATATCTTGATGGTGGTGGTGGCGGCAGCGACAACGACGCCAGTGGTGGTGGTGGTGGGTGGTGATGGTGGCAGTGGTGGCAGTGACGAAAGAGGAGGAGAATTGGTGGTGGTGGTAAGAGGATGAGGTGGTGGCGGTGGGCGTTGGCAGAAGAGGAGGGGCGAAGACAAACAGAAAGAGTTGGTGGTGGTGGTGGTAGCGACAGCGGTGTCGGAAGAGGAGGAGGTGGGGGCAATGGTGGTGATAGTGAAAGAGGGGGTGGTGGAGTCAGAGAAGGAGATAGAGACAATGGCGAAGGCAGAGGCATCAAAAGAAGCGAGTCACCGAAGTATGAGCAGCCATTGTGATGTGGAATGGAAGGACATGGTGATGTAGGAGGGAAGGTGAAGGCCAATGGGAATGAAGTAAGGAAAGAAGAGAGAGGAGATCGGAAATTATGATTTTTTATGTCACATGTGTGAGTGTTTGCATGTGCCTAGGGTCAATACCACTAATACATATTATGGAGGGCAATTTTTATGTATATGGTCTACATGAGGGTCAATACGGTGAAAGCCTCCCATTTAAGAGTGATTATCCTTTAAAAAAAATGAAAAAATGTACCAGTTGAGAGTGATTGATATGGAGGGCCTCTAGTTGACCAATTGAATTCACAAAACTTATGTACATGAAAGGTCAGAAAAAAGAGCACATGCAGATGCAGTTACAATTAAGGCAATTACTAAAGTTTGTCAAGTGTGGAACTGCCACGGAAATTCCTCATACTGAGCACCTACAAATAAGATCTACTCATGGGAGAATGAACAACATGGCGTACGTGATATATTACTATACTCATATTCTTGAGGAAACTTTGAAGGACTCTTGGTCTAGGTCATCACAATAAAAGTATTGAAAAATACTATCTCAGTTCCAAATTAATAGTCCCGTTTGGACCTTTTTACACCATCCACACTAACCCTTTTAGCTCCACACACCAATTACTATTGACTATTATGGGACAAGTTTTTTTGAAATGAGACTATTAAAATGGAACAGAGGGAGTATCTATGAGGCCTTTTTTGCCTTAAAACTTCATAATTCCCTTCGACGTTTGTTCAAGAGGTCAAACTCTTACTCTGACCTTAATGATCTGATTATTTGGCTATACGAAATATGAAATATGAGCAGAAATTCAAAAACTGAAAACATTAAGCATGAGCAACTATAACAATATCCATTAAATCTCTTCACAGCCTTCCATTATCTCAACGATGACCTCAAGAAAATGGAGAATGGGAGTTCATAATCCGTACAATAAGATTTCCAAGTAACCATCTAAACAAAAAGTTACATGTGACCGGTAATGATCTTGTTAGAACATCTCAGATAACAATATTAACAAACATTTCCAGAATGCTGCAACATCCTAGATTTCATGCCTGCTTCTGCACGGCTAACTAGAACAAGCCAAGCTGCCCTACCTTCCTCTTGCAACTGCTGCTCTAGTTTGGGACAATGTTTAATGTAAAACATCTGAAGGTTGGGAGGTAATCGATCGTCTTCTCTGGCCTGTAGATGAGGACTGCCCCAAATCCTTAAGCTTTCGAGAGAGGTAAGGTTGTAGAGGTCTTTGGGCAGGTAAGTCATCCTTCTACAATTGCCTATGCTGAGGACTGTAAGCATTGTTGGAAGCCCCTCCTCTGCAAAGTTCGCGAGTTTTGGACAATTAATAACATGGAGTTCTTTAAGACAAGTGTAGTTGTGCAATGCTTTTGGTAGGCAATTCAGGTTTGGGCAATTACTCATTTCCAGTTCTCTTAGAGAAGAAGGAAAACTTTCCTGATCATGTAGTGGAAGCTGGAACGCAGAAATGTTCACGAATTCCAATGTCTCGAGAGAGGTGACATTGCACAGCCGAAATGCAGGGAAGGACGTCATGCTATTATGACATCCCACTACTTTCAGTTGCAACAGTTTGACAGGCATTGTACCAGCTGTTCGCAGTTGTGACAGGTGCTCAAGTTGAGAGTGATCAATACAGAGGTCCTCCAATTGAGCGATTATATTCACCAAAATTCTGTCTTGTAGGCTCAAACAGAGAGCAAATGATGTTACACTCAACTCTTGGCAGTGGACCATTGATAAACTCTTCAACTTTGGAGCCACCATCGAAACTTCCATCAAACTGGCACACTCATGAATAACTAAATGCACCAAGCTCAATGCCTACTATTCTACTGATTTTGTTCAGCCCCATCACATCTAGACGAGTAAGGGATAAAAAACAATTTTTGAAGAACCATGCTGGAAACCTGTCGCCGCTGTAGTTTCTAAAAGATAACAGCCTGTTTGGTAACGTTTTTTTCCAGGTTTTTGTCCCAAATTTTGATTTTGAGAATGGGAACGGGCCCAAAACCCGTTTGGCATCGTGTTTCCTGAATCCAAAAATGGCCCACACCCCTTCGTAAAACTCACCCGGAATTAAAACACCCTCGGGGTGTTTTAATCTCAAAAACGTCGGGCTTCCCACTCCTCCCGTGGCTCGACAGGGCACCCCACCACCCCGGCGACCCCCTCCCTCTCCCATCACCCTCTGGCTCGACGGGGCACCCCGCCACCCCGGCGACCCCCCTCCGTCTCCTCTGGCTCGACGGCGCCGCCCCGGCGACCCCCTTCCCTCTCCCCCACCTCTAGCTCGACAGGGCGCCCCGCCACCCCGGCGACCCCCTCCCTCTCCCCCGGGGCGCCCCGCCACCCCGGCGACCCCCCTCCATCTCCTCTGGCTCTGGTATTTTTGGTTTTTAGTTTGTTGTTATGTTTTTTAAGGATTGTTTGATTGCCGATGGGGGTCAAGTTTGGATTTTTGATGGATTGATCTGTGTATTGTCAGATATCAACAAGCATCCCGTCGACGGATTCTCGGTCGGCCTGGTCGACGATAGTAACATCTTTGAGTGGAGCGTTACCATTATCGGGCCTCCTGATACGCTATAGTAAGTGTTTGATTTTCGAATATGGAAATTTTGTGGTTAAAATGTAGGATCTTTTCTTTGTGCTGTATTGGTTGGGATTGGTAATTTAGCTTTGACGACTATTTTTACTTGAATTGTGTTCCGGTGGTGGTGAGTGGTCCATGGGATCAGCTTTGAAGATTTGTTGAGTGAAAATGGACAACAGCCTAAATTGAGTTGTCCTTTGTGCGTTCAAAAAAGAGTCCTATGTGGAAATCGATAGACACGTTTGTTGAGCAACAGGAATGCAAAAAATGAGCTGTTTGAAGATGAGCTGCTCCATGTATGTGCGCTTTTTGAGATGACAAAAATGGCTGTAGACATATATGCTCATTTGTTATTTGAGAGGTTTAAACTGAAAGGTAACTTATTGGTCTATTTAGACCTTAATGTTTGACAAGTAACATGAGAGTTCTAGACTTCTAGCAGTATCTTTTATCCTTCGTTGATGCAGTGTTGCCTGCTTCTTGTTTGTGTGATAGTTTTTTAACTATATTTGTAATGCCCGAAAAATCGGTATGTCTATGAAAACTGCTATTTTAGGAAACCGGTCTAAAATAGGCAGGTTTTTCCGAGCGCGAGGACTAGGCCTGGCGCTGTAACCCATCTGACGTTAGGGGTTTGATACACCTGACGCCAGGACCACTCGAGTGCCAGGGCTAGGGCTAGTCTTGCGTGTGGCGGAGCCTAATGGGCGTGCTACCAGGTGTAGGACTCGTGTACGGTGGAACTGCACATCACACGTGTAAGTCATCTTAACCGTTCATCTAAGAATTTGTGAGAACCTTTAGAGGGCCACGTGGACCCTGTAGTGGTGCGCCACCTTATGGGTGACGTGGACACCCTTGGGCGCCATGTGGTGGGGACCCTTTCTATTTGGAAATTTCATTAATGGTTTACCTTTTTAGAAATTAATTTGGGATTTAGTATTTGGTAATCAAGAGGGGTAGGTGGTAGTTATGGTGAAACTCTAGACAATTTAATAAGAGCAAAGACCAAGATGAGTTAGTGGAGTTAGTTGAGAGTTAACACTAATTCCATGCAATTGACTCCATTAACTCAATTAGTAGAAAACCGAAGAGACATATGGGAAAGAGAAATTCCAGAATTTTCTGTTGCAATCTGGGCCATTGAGTTGGGGAAATGATCAACGGTGGAGAATTATTTAAAATGTCTATAAATAGGGCTCTAGTAGGGGGCGGTTTTTGCTTGAGTGCTTAAGCCATTCAAATCAGCTTATGAGCACCTCATAGCTCGACCTCTCCCTCTACCTTTTCCGACCGACGGTAGCCCATCTCTAGTGGTGTTCGTAGTGGTCCAAGCAAGGTCGACCGGCGTGGTGGTGCAAGAAGAGTTACCCGCATAGGAAGAGATTGGATTTTCGTCTACAAGGTAGGTGCTTTTCTTTTTCCCACTTATCCTTGATGCAATGTTTAAAACCTCAGATCGAAAGTGTCCTTTGATCATGCTGCGATTGATATATATGTGCATGTGTTTATGCTGATCTATGAATTTTGGGTAATGTTCTAGATTATGAATCACTTTTGATATTCGGTATATGAGTATATCCAATTTTTGAATCGATCTTCAATGTTGTAAACCATAATCATGCATGGCTCCAACTAGACCATATGGTATTCTCACTGATTGAATCGAGTTGATCCCACTTTGTTCTGTATGGTACAATTTGCTGTCCATCTAAAGCTGTCCTTTTTCCTTGTTTCTATATTAAAACCAATCGATGATGACATGGTGTCATCCCGGATTCCAAATGTGTTGTGTTCAATCCCTAAAGTTTGAATCTTTGATGTTAATACTTGCTGTTGATCAGATGTTCCAATCTTCCAGATTAGCTTTGGGTCGTCAAATTTTCCTGTCTCAAGATAATTGTCTATTTTGGGTTATGTTAGCCGAGAAGGAGTTATGAGTGCAAAACTGTTTTGTATACTAACACATATCATAAGATTAATAAAGTAATAATTAGGGAAATGAGTTACCGGAGTTAGAAGATTGCTGTACTTAGTCTCTCATGGGTCATAGTGGGTTGTGTCCCTATTTAATTGTTCAACTTGTAGTTATTAGTTTAAACAGTATGTATATGTACAACCGGCTTTGAGATTAACAACTTGGGTAAGAAACTAAGTAATTACAGAACTATTGGGAGTTATCAAAATCCAGGAGAGTAATGTAATAAATATAGAATGCATTAATAAGTGATTAATTAATTAATATATTGTATTGATTAAGTAAGTTTAAAAGTAATACTCTCGGCCAGACATAGTCCTGCGCCAGTAGACTGTATTCGAAAAATTGTAACTAAATGAAGAAATTTCAGAAAATTATGCCGTAAAATGATTTAGAAACTAGAGTCAGAAGACTATTTGGCATAAAAATTTCGGATTAAAATTTGTTCTGTGCAAACTGTGGTGAACAAGTGAAGTGGGCTAATGTGCAGATAACGGTATAACTTCGGGAAGATTTACACTATACCTTATATCAAAACTATATACACCTATTAACAAATTGTAATAATCGCATTTAAAACTCTGAAGAAAGGAGTCTGTGATGTCACTGAATTAATCTAATTCAGAAATTGAGTTATGTCAGATTGAGTCATTCTTTTGTGGTGCATCGCACTACAAACCTGATATTCTTTGGAACCAAACTTGGAATCTTAAGCTCTCGGTTAGGATTTATTCCCTTAAACCCTACCATCCAGTATTCATGACATATAACCCTCAGTATTGTTAGGAAACCAGATGTCTTGAATGGAGCTATGCATGATGAAGGTGTCATTCTGTTGAGTCTCAATTATGAGTCTTCCGGTGATTGAATTCAGAAATTCCTTAATCACTCTTATGTGATTCAGATATTGAATATTACTCCTTTGTAAGTCCGATGTTGAATATTACTCCTTTGTAAGTCCGATGTTGAATATTACTCCTTTGTGAGTCAGATTACTCCTTTGAGAGTCAGATATTGAATGATACTCTTCTGTGAGTCCGATATTAAGAGATGATAGATCTTTAGAATAGGAGAACCCATATTATTTCAGATTGATTCAGTTCCATGTAAACTGCTTCTCCACCAAGAGTTTTGATGAATGCTCTTTGTGTGGAATCATAGTATGCTCACGAGCCATTGCTAGATCTTGCGAGATCTCCGATGATATATGAACCTCTGTAGTTCAGCCAATGACGGCAACGCGTGCGCTTTAGATTGTATGACATTACGGAAGGTCTGCAATCTCCGCCCATTGTGCCCGTAAGCACCGATGGGGCCAGCATCCCTAGACGCATGGCCGGGTTCCTCTGTAGAACCTCTAGGATGATCTGGTATTTGATGTCCATCTTCCTCCGTTGCTCTGTTCGTGTGGAGTTGAGTTATTGTTCATCAATTCTTACCGTTGGTGGTCCTTGGAGTTTGAGTTATCAATTGACTATTCTTTATCGTTGATGATCCTTGATAATGATGATTGTTTCAGTAAGGTAAACTCTGTATTTACTCATCCTGTCATTGATTAATGTGTCTTGATATTTATACCATCTCGTCAGTTTCCTATTATCTGTTGTGGGTTTTTCTTGGCACCTACTGGGTATTTCTTTCGAAATACTCATGCATCTCTCGATGCAGGTTTGAAAGTGGAGAAGAATTGACAGGGTTCGTGTTGGAAGCTCGATGATGGAAGTTCCTAGAAGTGGATTTTCTTTATCAGTTTTTATTTTCTGTGTGCTGAGATTTTAGCAGCCTGCGTGCTGTCTTTAATCTGGATGTTTGGCAGTTATTTGTCTTTTTTTTGTTTTGTATCAGAGTAGTGGATCTCTTAAGGTTTGTATTATTTAAGATTCTTGTACAACAGATATTGTTTAAGCATTCTGGACAGAGAGGAAGTTGTGATTGAGTATTCGGTCATGGCCCGGGTTTCAACCTCAAAACCTTTATTGAGTTAGTGCTTCCGCGCATTTTTCGAGGTCTTGAAATTCGGGGCGTGACAATATTTGTGATTTGTGATTAATAACTTATGCATTCAAGATTATGGCTTGGTGCTTAAAGGCTGGTTCTATGGGAAGTAAACCATGCTTTTTTGCCCTTTGGTTGCTGAACTGTTGTATTTGCTATTGTACCCTGCGGTTCCACAGTAATGTTATGTTCACTATTTGGAAAAGAAATGCTTGTGCAAAGAAAAGAACATAATTTGGATTACTTCCCCTAGTTTTGGCTTCTTTAGGTCACTCTTTTATACTTTCCACTTGTATTATATAAATAGTAATATGTTTTTTGAAACCAATCTCGGTTATGTTATGAGGTACCGATATCATCTCTTTATTCTGCACTTTTGGTATGATTTTAACATCCTAGATATATGTGAATCCAAATTACTTTTGCAACAATCAAAGTCGGTGGCTATGTGCGAAAAGATATGAGACCAACTTCTCTATCAGTCTTAAAAAAAAAACTTCTATACTAGTCTGTGGCGAAAACATTATCAGATCAACATTGATATCAGTCCTTTTTTTATCAGATCAACATTGATACATTGGTTTGTTGATTCTATAGGTTATATATGTATGTATTACTACAAAGCACAAACTCATTGATATTTTATAAATTATGGGAAAATAAGTGGTTTCTTACACATGTTAAATGGAAAACATATCATGTTCAACTACAAATGATGTAGATGATGAACATGTATCTGATGATGAGTATGACATGTGTATGGAACAACGTCGTCTTTTGCTCAATCATACAATGACACTTGCGAAGTATTTCTATGAACAAAGAAGAGGAAGTGGTTCAAGACAACGTGTAAGAGACTCTATACTCACAGGTATAAGTTACATGCAAGAACTACTTCTAGGTAGACCAATAAGGTTTCGGGAGACGTGTCGCATGGATAAGAGTACATTTTGGTTGTTATGCAATGTGATTAAGGAGACGAATCTCTTGAAAGAGAGTATTAGAGTTGACACTGAGGAGATAGTAATGACATGCCTTTATATTCTAGCAAAGGGTGTGTCTAATAGGGATACTCAAGAAAGGTTCCAACACTCAGGTGAAACAATTAGTCGTCGGTTCAACGAGGTGCTTGATATACTCCAGAGTTTAGCGCCTCGGTTAATATCCCTACCAACACCTGACTGTCCAAAATACATTTGTGAGAGACACCACTTCCGTTTCTTTAAGGTGATACTAGCTCTGGTTCTTTGATAATTTACAAGCATAGCTTTTGTTAATTTTGTTCATCTTTATTGTTTGTAGGACTGCATTGGGGCGATTGATGGAACACATATATTGGCTGAGATCCCAATTGATGATAGAATACGTTACCGCAATCGTAAGGGTCAAACTTCTCAAAATGTGATGGCTGCTTGTTCATTTGATTTGTCTTTTGTGTTTGTTCATGCTGGATGGGAGGGTTCTGCTGCAGATGCTACAGTTTTAGCAAGCGCATTACAAGCGGGATTTCATGTTCCAGCGGGGATTGATCTAAAAAAATTTAATATCAGTTTTACTTATGGATGTTGATATTTTTATCCTCGTAATTAGGGAAATATTACCTTGTGGATGCTGGATATGCGAATACACCACAATTTTTGGCTCCATATCGTGGAGTGAGGTATCATCTTAAAGAATTTGGTGCAGATCACTGTGCTCCACAAAACCATGAAGAACTTTTTAACTTGCGACATGCATCTCTGCGTAATGTGATTGAGCGTATATTTGGGGTTTTAAAAGAACGATTTCGTATATTTCTTCGACCACTTGAGTACCCACTTGATGTGCAAGTAAAAATGGTTATTGTTGCATGTTTGTTGCATAACTTTATTCGAAACACTCAAGGAGGGAAAGATGAAACTTGGGTGGAAATTGAAAAGGAAAAAGGTGCAGCTATAGATCAGGAAATTGAAGAAAGAAGAAGAGAAAGAGAGTACATGGAAAGAAGTCAATCACAAGTGTCTACTTCTGAACAACGACGTCTAGGGAAGGAGCTTCGTGATGGAATTGCTTTGCAAATGTGGGAAGATTATATTAGTAGGGCTCATAGATGATTGCCACTGTTATTTATGAAGGCATATAGTTTGTCATTTGGAATATGTGGCATATGTGGAAATTTTTATTTATATGTTTAGAAATTGATGTCATTGAATTGATAACACTACTCTTTGAACCTTACTACCACTACTATAAACTGATCTATGTTGCGAGTAACGAGGCTAATACAAATTTTATGGTATTTTACTTGTAAGATTGTTGGCTATGTTCTTCCTCTCATTACAAAATTTTAATTATTTATTTTCTTTAAAATATTGAGTTTATTGCCAAACAGGTTTGTCATCGTTTTTGAAAATTAGTGCATTTCTACCAAACAGGTCAACACTTGAAATGTAACAATTTCAGATTTTAGAACAAAAATTTTTTTACACCAGATCTTGGGGACAAAAACATTCCAAAATAGAAAACGCTCCCAAACGGGGTGTAAATAATTGAGGCCAATCAGATGAGGTTCCAGAGCTTCCAGTGCTTTCAACTCCATTTCTCCATCTCGCACTAGCAAAGAAGCATTGTTAGTTTCATTATCATTGTCTTTAGGCGGGAGAGGGCTCCACTTGAATGTCAGATCTTTAATGAGCTTCTTGCTCTTCAGATCAGCCATTACTGCCTCTTCCGTACTGCCAACATTTTCCATATTCGTGATGACTAGTGAACCTCTGAGGCTGTTCATATTCTTGAGCTCTCCAATTTTGAATCCCATCTCCTTGCCAATAGGATACACTCCCAATCCCTCTAGACTAGTCAACTTTCCCAAGCATGGTGGAAGTTTCACGTAATCACCGGAGATCAAATAATTATCAAGATTTTGTAGGTTTGTGGCTTTTAAAATGGAATCTGGAATGCACAATATATTACTGTACTCAAGGTTGAGTTGCCTTAGGCAGTGGAGGTCCCCAATATCTTCTGGTAAGTCAGTAAGTCTCGAGCAACATTGAAGGCCTAACACCTGCAAGTTGTACAATTTGCATATGGACTTTGGTAGACTTGATATTTGGGTGTATGAGAGGTCGAGGTACCTCAGGTTTAGAAGGTTTCCCAAATATTTTGGCAAGTTTCGGAGATTGCGACAACTACGAAGGCTTAGGTATTGCAAACTGTAAAGTTCACATATTACATCTGGGAGATTCCTAATATTCCTATTCCAAGAGAGATCAAGGAACCTCATATGCTTCAAATCGCCAATGGAATTTGGCAGCTCTGATATTCCAGCAACACTCAAATCCACCACCCGTAACAGTCTTCACTCTGAAAGTGCATCAAACAAGCCTTGAGTATGAAATCCAAACAACAACAATGTCCGTAAGCTTTTAGCTTCTGAAAGCAAACTATAGTCTCTGGCCTCCATATAATTGCCAAAAAGAGATGCATGTCGTGCCCTTGCCGAAGACTTGCGTGTCGTCCTACCACTCAGTGCTCTATAGTAAAATTCTCCTGAAACACTGCAGACCATTTGAATTTCTACAACCTCCTTCTAGACTATCCAAAACACTACTAATCCTGCCCTTCAGAACTTCCTTGAACTGAACTCCTTTAATTTTATCTAAAGCAATAGAATACAAGTCACATACCTGATCTTGACTTCCTGCAGCTTGCTCTAGCTGCAACCCTCTAGTGTTCATCTCTTCCAGGATGTCATCCATGTCATAGACAACCTCCCTGAGATCATCCATCCAGTCACTCACATCTGGCTCAGTGGTACTCCTCTCAGCATCATGAAGCACAGCTTGAACATCTGACAAGTTCCTTTTCAGTTTTTCCAGCTCAGGATTGATGCCCCAGAGAAGACCAAGACCCTGGTGGAGGAAGGAACTGAGACCCTGATGTTGGGCTTGTTTTTGTAAGAAACATAAAGTGGCCCAACTATCTCAATTGACAGTGTTTTGGGCTTTTAGAACTGTCTGAGTAATGGGCCTGAGTAAGAATACCCATTAAGTTGTGGTTTTGAGTGGTAGATCTGAACCATTGGATGACCTATGGATGGACGGTCAGGATTCTAGGGTTCTTTACAGTGGTGTCCTGGTTTAGTTATAAATATACCATTAGCTATCCTAATACGGTATCTCAAGTGAGATTGCTCTTAGCCAAGTTCTAAACCAGAAACACGTGGTTCTGAAGACGATTAGCAGAGACTCTATTGAACGTTTGGTTCTAATGGCTAAAGGTATGCCTAAGTCTTTGTATTAAATTCTATCAATTGGTATAAGGAGCACTCGGTAGATTCTGGTACGCTTCCGCTATAGTTTTGCTGCGCATCTGACGGTGATGACGACCGTACGGGTCGTATATACGTCGGACAGCCCGGCACCGCCGCTGCGAGCAGACGCACCGGCCAGAGCCGCCGTCGCCAGGCGTTGGGCTCTGGCCGGCGCAGCAGCAACGCTGGATTTGGCCGCACAGTTCGGCAGCGTATATAAAAAAAAGGCACCGGCCAGAGTCGCCGCCGCCGCTGTGAGCAGATGCACTGGCCAGAGCCGCCGTCGCCGACGTTGGGCTCTGGCCGGCGCAGCAGCGGCACCGGATTCTTTCGCGACGGCGGCGTCGGCCCTCCACGCACCGCCGGCCTCGCCGTAAAAGAAAGGGCGGCCCTTTTCGGCCGCCGCCGGCGACTGTGGCGACGGATTAAAAAAAAAAAGGGCGGCTTTCCACCGCCGCCGGCATCGCCGTAGGAGAAGAAGGAAAGGGTGGCCCTTTCGGCCGCCGCCGGCGACTAAAGCGCCGGATCAAGATCATTAAAAAAAAACATTACCTTTTTGGCCGCCGACGGCATCGCCGCCTTAATGGAGCCCGTGGCGGCGGCGTCCATGGCCACCGCCCTTGATGCCGTCGTCATCGCCGCTCTGGCTGCTCCTGCGGGCTCGATCGCCGTCGCGATTGCCGTCACCATGAAGTCACTGGCGGTGGCGTCCGTTGAGGCATCGATGCCCGTGGCGGTGGAGGCCGTGTAGGCGACTGTTGCTGCCACAGACGGAGGAAGCGGCGGCGGCGGCGGCATTCGCTGCCGTAAGCGATTAGGGCATCCTCATGATGAAGAGGATGACCCGGTTCGGTTTATAAACCGAACCCGCCCATAATCAAAACCGAACCAGACCGACCCAATTTAATATCCGGTTCACTGTTCAAAAAAAAAAAATTTACAGTTATGATTGCATGTATGTTATGGATGCGTTTTAATTATCATGATTAAGGCTTTATTAATTATTTGGGCCGGCCAGGGGATTATATTGCAATCGTATATTTTATCAATTTTTTTTATTGTTGAGCGCACCACTTATGTAATTTTGAGAAACAGTGTACATTATATCTATTGTAAGTGACACCAGACTTCAAGGACCACGTCTGGAGGCGGATGCAGTAATGAAGAATTAATGTATTTTTTTTCTCTATTACAGGGGCTTATAGCTTCCACCTTGTACAATTTTTTTTTTTTAAAAGGACTGTATAAGGACTTTGGACTATATTTTTTCATTGTGGTGTGTGGTGATGGATCCCCTGACCGAGTCCCAAAAGCCTGATGACAAAATTGACATTAATGCCCTAGTCAATTTTGTATATGGATATTGCATGATTGTCTGATAATTAATTGCATTCATTTTGTTATTTTACAAATGGTGAATAGCACAAATTCAGTTCCCACGTCCGTTGAGATGATTTAGGAATGGCCAAAGCATCCTAAGTTATTTGTCAACGTGTGAATCATATAGAATGCTACCATGGGGTGCATAGATTCACATACATAAAAATATTGTGCTATCATCCAATTTTGATTATGTGACAAAGACTGTCATTCGGCCCCAAAGGGAGGTGGTAGTTAGCGTTACATAATTAGGATAAGGTAGAGGGTTATATATTTTAACATGGGCGAATCCCTATGCCCAAAGGTGTGGGATTTTCCTATAATGTTTTCTGTATAACCCACTAGCCTTATCATGAGACAAATGAACATTTGTTTCTATACAGCTTAGTAAATTTGATGCAGATTGCAACCTTTGCCCAAAGGGAGGTTTTCAATTTTACTACATGATTTTAGCATTGGCTATTTTCATACTTATGTTATTGTGTCTTGCCCTCTTTAATGTTTGCATGTATTTATTCCTTTATTGCAGCTTATCTGTCTTTCATTTCTGACCCTAATCAGCACCTTCCGTTATTGTCTGGGGACAATTTTAAGGATTGGAAGGAAAAGTTACTTTTACTATTAGGGTGCATGGATTTGGATTTGGCGTTTCGTATGGATGTACCCACCACTCCTACGGAAAAAAGTACGCCAAGTGAGGCAGCATCTTTTGAAAAGTGGGAGCGGTCTAACCGCTTAAGTATGATGCTCATGAGGTCTCACATAAATCATAGCATTCGGGGATCCATCCCAGAATGCGCTACAGCCCAAGAACTTTTGAAAACTATTGAAGCTCAATTCAAAAGTTCTGATAAAGCCTTGGCCAGCACCTTAATGTCCAGGTTGTCATCCATGAGGCTAACAGATGACAAAGGGGTGAGAGAGCATATCATGCAGATGCGTGATATTGCTAATCAGTTGAACAACATGAAAATAAAGATTGATGACACTTTTTTGGTCCACTTCATTATGAACTCCCTGCCTGCACAATCTGGGCCATTCAAGATCTCTTATAACACACATAACATTCAGTGGTCAGTTAATGACCTTCTGAGTATGTGTGTACAGGAAGAGGGGAGACTTAAGCAAGAGAAGCTAGAGAGTGCCCATCTAGTTTCTCATAAAGGACAAAAGAAGGAAAATCATGGTGCTCCTAAGAAGAAAGCTGGTAAAGGTGTGCCAATAAAGTCTACTGGTGTCACTAAGGAAACCAAATGCTTTTTCTGCAAGAAGACAGGACACATGAAGAAAGGTTGCCCTAAGTATCAGAAGTGGCTTGCCAAGAAAGGAGGTAATTTCATGTCTTTAGTGTGTTATGAATCTAATTATGTTGATTCTCATCATAATAACACATGGTGGATTGACTCCGGTTCTACAATCCATGTTTCTACTGTCATGCAGGGGTTTCTCAATCTAAGGAAACCAAATGATGGGGAGCACAACATCTATTCTGGAAATAAGATGTGTTCGAAGGTTGAAGGTGTGGGGACATATAGACTCGTTCTCCATACAGGATACACCTTAGATTTAGAAAGAGTTTTCTATATTCCAAGTTTTTCTAAAAACTTAGTTTCTGTATCAAAACTAGTACCTCATGGCTTTAATTTTTAGTTTATGAATTCCTCATTTCTGATTCTTAAAGATTCAGTCACCATTGGTTCTAGTTCTTTGATTGATGGACTATATAGACTCTCTTTGCATATTTCCTTTGAACAATCTATGATGTCTGTGCAAGGAATTGTTATTAAAAAGAACTCCTCTATGTTATGGCACAGGTGTTTGGGGCATATCTCCATGGACCGCTTAAAGCGATTAGTAAAAGAAGAAGTTTTAAAAACTCTTGACTTTACTGATCTTGAGACATGTATAGACTGCATAAAGGGAAAGCAGACTAACAAGTCTTCTAAGGGTGCTAAGAGGCATGATGAGAAATTAGGCACTATACACACTGATATCTGTGGACCGTTTAGTACTCCCTGTCTGAATGGTTAAAGGTATTTCATTACCTTTATAGATGATCATACACGATACATATATCTTTATCTCTTAAATGAAAAGTCTGAAACCTTTGATGCTTTCAAGACTTATAAGGCAGAGGTAGAGAAACAATCTGGATTGAGTATCAAAATTGTTCGATCAGACAGAGGAGGGGAATACTATGGCAGGTACACAGAGAGTGGACAAAAACCTGGACCATTTGCGCAATTCCTGAAGGAATACGGTATTGTTGCACAATACACAGTACCATGCACACCACAACAAAATGGTGTCGCTGAAAGGAGGAATCGCACTTTGAAGGATATGGTGAGGAGTATGATTAGTAACTCCTCTCTTCCTCTCAAAATGTGGAGTGAAGCATTAAAGACAGCCGTGTACATTTTAAATCGAGTTCCATCTAAAGCCGTTCCTAAAACACCCTTTGAGCTATGGAATGGATGGAAACCTAGTTTAGATCATGTGCACATTTGGGGTTGTCCTGTTGAGGTTAGGGTGTATAATCCACTTGAGAAGAAGCTTGACCCTAAGACTGTCAGTGGTTTTTTCATTGGCTATGCAGAAAGGTCTAAGGGTTATAGGTTTTATTGTCCATCTCACACCCTACAGTAGTCGAAGCACGGAATGCACATTTTCTTGAGTATGGCAACTTTAGTGGGAGTATTTCTCCTCAACACATTGTATTTGAGGAAATTCGGGTTCCAGTTATTATACCCACTTTTGGTGGAGGATCAGATGCTGTATCACCTATGGTGATTCCAGAACAACCTATCCACCCTCTACTCTCACCTCCGGATCAAGTTGCTGAAGTTCCTATTGCACAGGCCCCCTCCGCCTGTTGATGAAATAGGACTTCGACAATTCTCAAGAGTACGGAAACCTGCACTCCCTTCTGACTATGTTGTATACCTCCAGGAGTCTGACGAGAATGTTGGACTCATTCAAGATCCTCTTACATATTCACAGGCCATGTCAGGAAATAACTCTAGCAAATGGTTTGATGCCATGCAGGACGAGATGAAATCTATGGCTGATAATCAAGTCTGGGATCTAATAGCGTTACCGCAGGGCGCCAGGGCTCTTGGTTGCAAATGGGTCTATAAGACTAAATTAGATCCATCTGGTAACATTAACAGATATAAGGCCCGACTTGTAGCCAAAGGTTTTCTTCAGAAAGATGGTGTTGACTATAATGAAACCTTCTCTCCAGTTTCTACGAAGGATTCATTGAGAGTTATTTTGGCCCTTGTAGCTCATTTTGACTTGGAGTTACATCAAATGGATGTCAAGACGGCATTCTTGAATGGGGATCTTGAGGAGAAGGTATATATGACTCAGCCTGAAGGTTTCACCTCAGATAAAGGTAGTCATCTGGTTTGTAGACTCAAGAAGTCAATATACGGACTGAAACACGCCTCCCGACAGTGGTATTTGAAGTTCAACGATGTTATTACTTCATTTGGTTTTAAGGAGAATATTGTTGATCAATGCATATACCTTAAGGTTAGTGGGCGCCGTTACACATTTCTGGTCTTGTATGTTGATGACATTCTACTTGCAAGCAGTGATTTAGGGATGTTGCACGAGACTAAGCAGTGTCTTTCTCAGAACTTTGACATGAAAGATTTAGGAGAAGCATCCTGTGTCATAGGGATTGAGATCTATCGTGATAGATCCAGAAGAATTATAGGATTCCATATGTAGGCCGTTAAAGATGTTCTGTGATAATAGTGCTGCTGTGTTCTTCACGAAGAACAACAAGAGTGGAAGTCGAAGTAAGCACATCGACATCAAGTATCTTGTTGTTCGGGATCGTGTTAAAGCAGGGACAGTTGTTATTGAGCATATAGGCACTGAGCTTATGGTTGCTGATCCAATGACTAAGGGCTTGCCCCCTTCTCTGTTTAAGAGTCATGTGGATCATATGGGTCTTATTAGCTCATCATGCATTTGATTTTGCTTATGTACTTCTGGACTTTACTCATTTATCATAGCAGTTCCAGTTTCTTTTCTCGCGGTGTGTCTCATTTTTCAGTGCACTTAAAGTATGAGACAATATTTGCAAAATGAGTGGGAGCATGCATTCACTCACAAAATATTTTGCCACATATAGCACTCAACCAGAATGAATTAGTTGCATTGTAATACATTGAAGGGAATGTTCTCCTTTGAGGACATAACCGCCTTGATTCATGCGATTATGACATTTTGATTGAGTATAAAGTTACCACATACAGTTCGAAGGGTATTTTGTATGGTTATGACTTTTGTATGCGCATACGAAAGTCATTATTAAAGTTTCTCATTACCCACTTGGTTAGTTTAATTGAGCAAAGTGGGAGATTTTCTTCTTTATATGGTTCAATTGAGAAGTTGTGCCAAGTGGGAGAATGTTGGGCTTGTTTTTGTAAGAAAACATAAAGTGGCCTAACTATCTCAATTGATAGTGTTTTGGGCTTTTAGAACTGTCTGGGTAATGGGCCTGAGTCAGAATACCCATTAAGTTGTGGTTTTGAGTGGTAGATCTGAACCATTGGATGACCTATGGATGGACGGTCAGGATTCTAGGGTTCTTTACAGTGGTGTCCTGGTTTAGTTATAAATACACCATTAGCCATCCTAATACGGTATCTCAAGTGAGATTGCTCTCAGCCAAGTTCTAAACCAGAAATACGTGGTTCTGAAGACGATTAGCAGAGACTCCATTGAACGTTCGGTTCTAATGGTTAAAGGTATGCCTAAGTCTTTGTATTAAATTCTATCACCTGAAACACAGTTTGGAAGAAGCCACCAAGGGCTGCCTCCCCTATCAGCTGGAGAGCCATGGATTTCTCCTCTCCCAAGCTGAAGGTAAGAGGTGGTGATGGAGCTGCAGGCTGAAGCTTGAACTTCTATAATTTAGAGATTCAAGGAGCGATTGCCAAATACTATCTCCTCTGGTCACTTTTAATTGAGACCGTCACATAATTGCTTAATTTTATTAATATATGGGGTTCATGTTATAACTGAAAATTTTCAAGCAGAAAATGCGGGGTTCACTTTTAATTAAGACTATCACATAATTAATTATTAATTTTATTCAGAATTGGGTTCCATGTTATAAGTAAAGGCTTTCCAAGCGAAAAAGGCGGGGCTATGGTCCAAGAGCAGGTAGGGAGAGTTATGACTTTGGGTGTGAGTATTAAGTCCGATCGGAGAAGGCGACTTTGGAGTAGAGAATAATTAAGGAACAATTGCATCTAATTTTAATACGTATATTTTCCTAATTGTATCAATTAAAAGTAACCAGTGGAAGACATTTTTGGTTTTCTTCTCCTTCAAAAAAAGATTTTTTGTCCAATGAATCTGTGGCTGGCATTTGACTTGAAAAATATATTTGTCATCCAAGCCCATCGGGACGGCTTTATGTAAAAAAAAATCCATCTGAGTGGGATCCAAATCCATTGCTCTAACTCTTTTTTTTGGGGGAGACTGGAGAGAGTGTGAATTTGTTTTTGTTTTTGAGTGAGTGTGTAAATCATAACAATAAGTTATTCCCTCCATCTAATATTACCTGTCTAGATTAAAAAATTAAAATGAATTAGTTTTCTAATCCAAACAAGTACAATTGGACGGAGGGAGTACAAGATACAACCCCAAAGTCTGGTTCGAATTTTGACCCCAGCACTAAGTAGGGAGTTATCTTCGAACTTAGGTATGGGTGTGTGGGGGTTGACTACCTTCGGCGGCTTTTGTCAAAATATGAAAGGGATACAAATATGTGGCATTTGGCTAGTACGGTGTCACGAATTGTATCCTAAATATATGTATGAAACCTACCTGATCCCAAACTTGCCTTTTTTTAATTTTTGGCAACAATTGAAAGACCAACTTGATGAAACATGTTTTAGCAAGGAAATATGTAGTTTGGGAAGCAACTTGTCAATTCTTATTTCTTCCATGATTCGATAAGTACAACCAGCATTAGGAAGATTGTGGAATTTAACATTTTGATTAGCAAGTGGTACAAATTCAGAGATAGAATTGTTGAAAAATATATTACATCTGACTAAGATCATTAGTGAGCTACGAGGGCAAGGGAGATGGATGAGAAGTGATTTGAAATTTCCAATATCAAACTCACTCCAACCTTTGAGTCCCCTGCGTTAATTTCTTTTTTTTGCTAGCGAATAATAAGCCTAGCTCAGTCTATTTTTGAATGCCAGGCCGTGCTTTTAGATCCTTCATAAATTGTCCAAACAGCAAACCCAAATCATTTGGTGAAGTTTCGCTAGCCGTCGATCCCATGATTAATGGCATACATGCTAGTGCAAGTTAATGTACTAACACAGGTTAGCAGAGGTGACTGGGTCATATGCCATATATGTGTACGAGCTGATGGTCGATGAAACGTCACCAGTGGAGTTGAGTTCCCGAGCAAATAATTAAGAGTCAGTCTTATTAATAACGGCTATCCGCCCTACAAAGCACTGTTTAGCTTGATTTTACAACCGTAAAATCATGCAGACGCCTGCCCATAGCACACTGCGTAGCATTGGCTAGATTTTTGCCTTGATGTGAACTTATTCTTACATCATAGGGGGGTCATCTATTATTTTTTTTTCTAGAAAGACTTTGGTGGAGTCATCTACTTCCTCTGTCCAAAAAACTATAGGCAACATAAAAAAAATGAGTTAAATTTATTAGCATGTACCTACCCTTGCACATGCTAAGGATCTGTAACGGCTATCCGCCCTACAATATACTGTTTAGCTCGATTTTACAACCGTCAAATCATGGCAGACGCCTGCCCATAGCGCACTGCGTAGCATTGGCTAGATTTTTGCCTTGATGTGAACTTATTCTTACATCATAGGGGGGGTCATCTTTTTTTTTTCTAGAAAGACTTTGGTGGAGTCATCTACTTCCTCTGTCCAAATAGGCAACATAAAAAAATGAGTTAAATTTATTAGCATGTACCTACCCTTGCACTATAGGCAACATAAAAAAAAATGAGTTAAATTTATTAGGCAACATTTCAAGCTTCCACCTACCCTTGCACATGCTGAGGATCTGTTGGCCTTAGGAGAGCCAGTCAGACACAATTTCATCTTAGAAGTTGGACGTGCGTGTCAGATATTTTTTATGTAGCCAAAGTTACCAAAGATGTTATAGAGGATTCCACTAACAATAATTGTCCAGAGATGTCCTTAGCTGCTTTACAAGGTCGCTTTGAACAAATGGTAAGAGGTAAGAGTTTCTCCTTGGATTGGATGATATATGACCAGTGCAAGAATGGGATACCATGAAAACTCCATTGGGTCATTGCTAAAGGAAGCATAATTCCTGTCACTAAGAGTGAAATAGTTGCAAAAGCCATTAGTAACTGGTCACCTTATGAGTTGGGAATCCTCGATGATGAGCATTGTTGGGCTTTGTTCATAGATAAAGCTTTTGGAGAAGTAGATGCAGATGTTGATGACAACTTAATTGAAGTAGGAATGCGAATTGTCCACAAATGCAAAGGTGTTCCTCTCGCAGTTCAAGTATTGGGGGCCATGTTACATGATGCTGGGCAGGAAAGGTGGGAGGCTGTATTTAAAAATGACCTTTGGCAAATGGTGATGATGAAATCTTTCCTGCCTTAAGATTGAGTTATCACTATTTAATTTCTTCTTTAAAGCGTTGCTTTGAATACTTCTCCCTTTTTCCAACTGATTATGAGTTTGATAAGAAAGGATTAATTCTAATGTGGATCGGTGAAGGTTTTGTAGAGGCCAGAGAAGGTAGATTGTTGGAAGACATTGGGAGTCAATACTTTGATGAATTAAAAAGAAGATGTCTCATTCAAAAAGATAAATTCAATCGACGATCTTGTACACAATCTAGTCTGCATTATGTCCGGAGAATTTTACTGCCAACTGCAGAGTGATAGGAAATCAGGAAAGTCTTTGGCAAGGGCACGACATGCATCTCTTTTTGGAAATTGTGTGGAAGCTAGAGACTACAATTTGCTTTCTGAAGCTAAAGGCTTGCGCACGATTTTGCTCTTTGGATCTCATTCTCAAGACTTGTTGGATACACTTTCAAAGTGGAGATTGTTACGTGTACTGGATTTGAGTTACACTAGGATATTCAAGTTCAATTGGTGATTTGAAGCATATGAGATACCTTGATCTCTCTTGCAATCGCAGTATTACCAATCTCCCAGATGCGTTATGTGAACTCTATAACATGCAATATCTAATCCTTCATGATTGTGGGATTCTTTCTAAACAACATGGGGAACCTTCTAAATCTGCGGTACCTAGATCAATCAGAGACACAAGGATCAAGTATGCCAAAGTCCATATGCAAATTATCCAACTTGCAGGTGTTAGATCTTGGAAATTGCAGGAGACCTACCCACTTACCAGAAGATATTGGGGACCTTTACAGTTTGAGGAAACTAAATCTCGAGTTTAGTAACATATCAAGTGTGACAGATTCCATTGTGAAAAATTACAAATCTTCATAACTATTCAATGTCAGGCGAGTATGCAAAATTGCCGCCATACTTCGGGAAGCTGATTAGTCTACAAGGTTGGGTGTATACTCCGTTGGCAAGGAGACTGAGCTTGGGATTGGAGAGCTCAAGGACATGAACAGCCTCAGATATAGGCTTGTCATCGCTGGTCTGGAAAACATTAACAGCGTGGAAGAAGCAGTGATGGCTAATCTGAAGAGTAACAAGCACATTAAAAGACTGGCATTTAAGTGGAGCCTCCTCCAGTCAGTGGCAATGCTAATAGTCATAATGGTACTTCTTCGGTGGAGCGAGATGGAGAAGTGGAGTTGAAGGTTGTTGAAGCTCTTGAATCTCATCTGATTGGCCTTAATTCTTAATCTTTCAGTAACTACAGTGGTGACAGGTTTCCAAACTGGATATGTAAGAATTCGTTCATCGCACTCACTTGCCTAGGAATGGAAGGTCTACACAGAATGAATAGAGTGGTGGGCGTCGAGTTTCCTCACTAGCTCACCTAATTATTCGTAGGTGCCCCAGTTTGAGTGAAGTTTCCATGACAGCTCCAAAGTTGACGAATCTAGAAGTGGCCTATTGCCAAGACTTAAGCATAACAGCATTTATTCTATTTGTGACCATTCAAGACAGAACTTTTGTGAATTTAATTGGCCAACTGGAGGCCCTCTGTATTGATCTTCTCAACTGGAATACCCACCACAACTACAAGCAATAGACAGAGTTCCTGTCAAATTGAAGGAATTGGTAGTAGTGGGATGCCAAAATAACATAAGCTTCTACTAGATGGTCAGGATTGTTTTCGTTCTTCTCTAAGAGATCTGGATATAAAAATCTGCCCAAACTTGACTTGTCTGCCCAAAGCTTTGCACAACTTCACTTCTCTAAAAGAACTCCGAATAATGAGTTGCCCACAACTTGTGAACTTTCCAGAGGAGGGGCTTCCAACAATGCTTACAGTCCTCGGTTTAGGCAAATGTATAAATGTGACACACCTTCCCAAAGACCTCAACAATCTCTCTGCTCTGGAAAGCTTATGGATATATGATTGTCCTCAACTAGAGGCCGGGCCAGACGACAGGTTATGTCCAAGCTGTTATTAAAATTACTTTACTGCTACTGTATTAAGGATGAACTGTGTGTACCTTTTGCAAAGATGATAATAAAGGAGAAGAGTTTATGATCGAATCAAGCGAAACACTTTGTCCTTAAGACAGAATTCGCCCCTCCCTACTGTGCTTAGGACTCTTGGGCGTCTGCCTCCCAGGATAAGACGATCAACCACGTACTGTAGGAGCACTCCAAACAGCACGCGCAGCGAACCACAAATGTTTAATGCTTTCACAGAATGGAAGAGGGAGGAAGAAGATGAAGTGAAGGAAAAAATCAGTACAGAAAAACCAGTTTTTCAAGACTTTATAGAAATTCCTTTAAAGGCCCGTTGAAAATACCCTTTCCTGTTGAACGGACGCGTCCGTCCGTTAACGGTTATAAGAAAATAAACCGGACCCATTTTGGTTGAACCAAAATAATTAAAAAACCAAACCAATTGAATTTGTCCTAAAATAATATTATCATGTTGACCCAACCCAACCCGACCCGGCCGGCCGGCCGCTGCGTGCGAACCGAACCGAGCCAAGCCGAGTCGGCCAGACGGACAGCGGCTGCGGCGCGCGGCGCACGTGTGGGTTAGCCCACCTAGGTGCATGGGTCCAACATCTCTCTCCCCCACAAAAGTGGGGTGGCCCTTGGGCCTAACTTATAAGGCCAACCTTGGACCTTATATACCATCCACAACCCATCCTTGGTGTGGATGTGGGACTATTCATCCTTCACCCAATTCACTCATTCATCTCATAGTAAGTGGGTTTTAAACATGGGTTAGTTCTCTCTCTTTAATACCCAATTATGGGTTATAACTAACACCCACTTCTAACACAAGCCATTGGAAGCTTTTTTATTGAAGACTGTCCCAAACTTGAGCAACAGTTGCAACAGGAAGGTAGAACAGATTGCCTTGTTCTAGGATGCAGTTATGAAATCTAGGATGCTTCGACATCTCTAAAATGTGTGTTAACCTTGTCACTTGGCTCATCCAATACAAGGTCGCAGCTGGTGATCCTCCAACTGAGTCCATATTTTCCAACGTTACGTTGATGTTATGTTGTTCTGGACCCTTTATTATAATATATGACTTTAAATTTTCTTTGCTTGTGTAAATTTTCAGTTTTCATGCTTGGTTCAGTATCATTGCTAATTGCTGTTTCTATTTTATGTTGTGGATTGTTTATGTTACTTTGTGCCACATGCTCTTGGAACTATAGAATGCTAATGGTCTGGCTCATGCCTTTTATGGGTATATATATGGCTTCCCGCAGTCTATCTTTTTGAATTGTACCCTTGTTCATATTAGTTGATACTTTTCATGTTACAAATGGTGAACTGATCAGATCATACAACAGTTTCAGAGCATAAGCAATACTTGTAACTTGAAAAACGTTTTGCCATATACAGTAATGTTTTGTTGCTAGGTAAGCTGAGGGGAAGGCTCCCCTATATCATTAAAAACTAATCAAAGGAAGGAAAGACTACAATGAGTCATGTATCCTTCCAATGGTGTTTAATGGAAGGCAAAGCTTAACTCGAGTTTTTTTCTTTTTGTGATAATAAAAAGTTGGGTAGATATGCCTAATTGAGACGCTTCTTAATCAATCTGATATAAGAGGTTGCCGCTTATGCGATTCTAGGCCATGAAGATCCTGGCATGCTTTTCTCTCCAGGTGAAGGTAAGAGCAGGAAAGAAGGTCGTCAAGATAACACCTGCAGCTCGATTATTTCTGCAGAAAGTGGTATGGAAGACCATGAAAATGAAGGCCTTCCTTAGGCTAACACTGAATATGAAGGGTGCGACGAATAGAGGATGTAAACAACTTAGCATAAGAGCACCAGTGAAAAGATGATAGGCACTCTTAGAGTCTGATTTGCACAATAGCATATCTATTGACAATTACACGCTTGCCTATTTCTATATATCACCTCCGTCCGGAATTATTATCACCATAATGTTTTCCAAAAATTAATTATAATAGTAATAATGACAGTTAGTTCAATTTGGAAAACTTTAAGGTGATAATATTTCTGAAGAATGGAATACTTTTAAATATTTGCCTAAACATTGTTATTCTGTATCAAATATAAAATTAGCCCCTTTATAAGAAACTCATAATTAAAACTCAGCCCTTCACAAGTAGGGCTGTTCTCGGACCAGACAAACTTCGGACAGAAGTTGTCTGTATCCGTGTCCATGAAAAGTTGTCCGCCGATATGTTGGCCGTGTCCGCGTCTGTATGTCCGGCAGACCCCCCCCCCCCTCCTTCCTCCTCCCCCCGCCACCTTCTTCCTCATCCCCTACGGTCTTGACAACTCTGACATCAAGACGCTCCCACTCCCTGTCTTCTCCCTCCCAAAAAAAACCAGGCGAGAATTTCCCGGCCGGCGGCCGGGACTACGCCACTATTTGGCGAATTTGATAGCCCAAAGTCAGAGGAAGCTCATCCCACTTCCCCCGTCTCCGCCACCCCCTCGGTCTCTCTCCTCCTCTGTCGCCTCACCCCTCCCCTGTCGTCGCATTCATCTTCGGCCATGCCGAGCGCCGTCCAGAACTCCGGGGGCTCACTGCCCTCATTGACGGCGGCCATAGCAGGCCGCAGCTTTCTCGTTCTTCGACATCAAGCGCCTGACACAGTAGGAGCTGCCCGACGAAGCTGAGGTTGGGGTTGACGCCGGGGCGCACCGACTTGACGAGTCGAAAGGCGTTGTCGAAGCAGAGGCAGCGGAGCCACACGAGGTAGGTGATGACGAAAGAGGCGGAGTGAGAGACGGCCGGCCCGAACTTCCTCGAGATAGTCGAAGACGTCGTAGAGGAGGCGTGGCAATGTCCTCAGAAGCCTTGTCATGGACCCCCGCCGCCCTCTCTCCTCCTTCCTCCGCCTCCACCCACGCGGCCCTCCTTTGTCCTCTTCGTCCCCCGCTCCCCAGCCACCCCCCTCTCTCCCGCCGCCCTCCTCGGTCCTCGGACAGACGGCTGTCCTCGGACCCTTGGCTATGGACCTCGGACATCTCCTCCTCGGCACGAACACGACCACGGACACCTCGGACACAGGCGGCCCCACAGACACTGCTGTCCGAGAACAACCCTATTCACAGTCCGAGAACTATTTTATACTATTACTATTATAAATAGTAATAGAACAGTAATTACTACTTAAAAATAGTAAGAGGGGATGAGCCTTATAAAAGGGAGATTCTTATATAGGGAAGAGTCTTAACACCAAAGTTGTGGAAAATAGAGGCTAAAAGGATGCAACCAAACACCCTATCAGCGTTCAAAATAAATTTCACTCATTTTCATATATAGACCAAAGAATAAATTATCACCGATATATCGGTGTCGGTACACGATACAATGTAAATTTTTTTTTCGGGGTAAATTCAAATTATCGTGCAATAAATCAGCGAGAAATACAATATATCAGCAAAACTAACAATTTATCGGAATATATCGCCATTTGTTTTTTGGGTTTACTCAATTTCACGTGTTTGATTACCCTTCACATGACCCTCCCTTTTTTTTTAGCGAAAAAGTCATAATTAAGCTGACAAATATGCCGCATTTCAGACTGCAAAAAATCTCACTCTTCCCCCTCATTGTTTAATGGGAAATGATATTTGTACAGCAAATTCCTACACATTTTCCCTACACAGCTGATGTGTAGGGAAATAAGTAGGTGAACTGATGTGACCCCATATCAACTCACCCACTCATTTCTATACACATCAGCTGTGTATGGAAATGTGTAGGAATCTGCTGTAGGGTTATCACTGCCCTTGTTTAATTTATATATCAATCAGCTTAATGTTTCTGCTAAAAAAGCACTACACCTAATTTGCCGCTTTTATTTTTGGCAACACCTACTTTGCCTCTTGTTAAAATTATTCTTTTGCCAAAAAAATTGCCTCTACTTTTTTCTTTTTTTTTTCACATTTTTTCCCACTCTTTTTTTCCTAAGGCATAAATGCAAATTTGGGTTTCACAAGCAAAAAATAAAAAGGAAAGCACATGACAAGATAATTAACATTGACGAGAAAATATTAGTTCATAGTAATAGAACACATATAAATAGGAGGCATTGCACCTTCCGAAGCATCAAGTTTTAGCATGAATTATATTATGCCAGATGTATTATCATGGTTCTATATTTATACGAGATATTTGTGTTTGTACCTATTAGATTGTATAAATATTTCATTCGTTTGGAATTATTATAATTATAAGTTTTTTCTATTTGGAAAAACCTTATGGTGATAATAAATCCGAACATAAGGAGTACAATTTAAAAAGGAAAAAGTTTAAATGAGATAACTCTCATTTGGCTTATATGAGACTAGTTCAAATCGTAATTGTTGGATTTTGATATGATAACTGCAAGGATGAGTATTCACTTACCCACGAATTTGATACTCATCGTTGGATCATAATCTAATGACCCAAAAGACCGTTCTCATGCCCCTTATATGAGAACGATCTTATGTAAACTGGTTATTAGGCACTAATATTTTTTTAGAAAAAGTTGAAATGAGATTGCTCTCATTTGGCTTATATAAGACTAAATAAATTTTTAGCCATTGGATCTTGACCTGACGGCTATAAACGGCTACAAAGAATTTTGATACACTCACCTACCCACTAATATAATACCCACCCTTAGATCAGAATGCAACTACCTAAAAAATTGGCTTCATGTTTGTTATATAAAAATGATCTCATGTAAGTCGCTCTCTAATTTTTTATGCAATATCTCCGATATCTCTCTCTGATTATTTGTATCTCCCCAACCGAAATATCTCCGATATCCGAAACGACATTCCTTGATAGGCTTCGTTGGACCGGAGTGTTTACTTTCTTTCGGAAAGGACCGGACGGGTTTTGGTTTAGATCTTTTTAATTTTGGCTCGAATGACCTGACCCGTCCCTTCTTATCCTCCGCTACACCTTCTGCCCTAAACCCTCTCGAGTCGCCGCTCTCCAGTCCCTCCCGCCGCCGCCGCCACCACCAACGCCGCCGGCCTGCCGCCTTAAAGGTCAGAGACCATCCCCCCTGTACTCCATGACGGAAAGCCTCTATAATCTGCAATCTTCCAATCAAATGTTTGCATTGCTGCTCCTTTTCGTTGATCAACCCTTCTTATTGCTATAGCAAACGGGAATCATGTTCCATGAATCGATAGATACTCAAAGATTAGGTTTTTTTTTAACAAGAACATCAAACTTTATGTTGAGTTCTTTAATTACTTCGCGTACATGAATAAAGTTCTCAACTTTCCCCCCTTCTGTATGCAATTTGCTGCCATTCTGTTTTTTCTATTTTGCGTTTTTGTACGAAAAATAGGACCTGGGTCTTTGTTAATAATCTTCGAAATGTCAGTTTCTGCACGGGCCTGCTTGTGTTAGTTGAGTTCTATGGAGAAGGATTGGATTGATTAAATGTACTCCCTCCGTCCAGTAAAGCATGTCTTCATTTGAAAATGAGTTAAATCATTGGACTCTTAAGACCCATACAAAAAAAAAACAGAGTTTACCTCCCCTCCTTCCGTGTGTTTTTGGTCATGGGGAGCAAAGTCAGCCATGTAATGATCATGTTTCTTTTCAAATGTAGACACGTTTCATTGGGCGAAGAGAGTACTTAATTTTTTTCGACCCCAAATTGTTGGGAAAAGGCGCTACTTGATTATGATTATGAATGTACTGTTATTATATCTAGAGGTGAAGCATATGAGTGCATCTTCATTATTGTATTTTTTGCCTGTCTTTAGGTAGCTTATAGAAGTTTGGATTATAAAATGGCGGAGGAGGAAGGGAAGCCCCTTGAATATATTAACGAGATAGTGCTGAAGAAGCGGAAGAAAAATGAAGAATGGGCGATAATGAGGCAAGCAAATTTGGAGGGGAAGAAGCAGCGCCGGAAGGAAGAACAAGAGTTTAAACTTAAAAAGGCTGAACATTTTGTCAGACAATATCGGGATAAAGTAAGAATACAATGTTTGTTCTTCATGACATATGTGAGAGCTTTCTATTCATGTTTACAGTTTTCGTGATCAGAATAGTGAATTTTCTGTTGCAAAAAATTGGGTGTTGCCCACACCTAAATTTTTGCTGTCGTATTTCTGCAGCAATTGGATCTTGTCCAAATGAAGCAGAGGCAGAAGCGGCGCAAACCATCATTGAGCAATGTGGAATCTGAGCTACTTTTTGCGATTCGAATCAATAAGTAAATTGAGAAACTTTTTGCATTTTACTGTTGTATTGTCAGATGGGAAGGTTAGATATTTGCAGTATCTGATCTGATTAGCTGAAGGATTTAAGCATAAATATAGGTGAACCTGTGAATTGCTTGCATAATGGTTGGTTTGGTTAAATCTGGAAGCAGGATAAGTTTTATTCATATGTTGTCAAAGAATTAGTATGTACTACATTTCTCTAATGACAGATGTTTGTCATGGGTTTGTTTAGGTAATTGTTAATGTGTACATTTTGTATAATTTGATTTATTTCTCAAATGCACTGAAGCTGTGTTTTATTGAATTTTGGCACAACTCTGCAGTTTATGTGGCGTTACTTTAAACTGACTGTTTAATTTTCATCTGATGTTTTTCACCAGTTCTTCTTTCATTCTTTTGTAGTCCACTTATTCCTGTTATTGTTTCAAGTCAGATTTGCATCATGTTAAAAAATGCCCTGTCGGCAGGCAGTGATGGTCATTGACTATGTAAAGTCGATGTTATCAAAATCTGTGTCCTAACCACGTTGTCTCATTCTCCCTTTACAATTTCGGTATTGAAATTGGCCATCTGTGACAATGATATGCCCCGTCTGTCTATGGGGAACTGGGCTGGCCAAAACAGGCGTGGTGAACTATTCAGATTTTTTTTTTTGCGCATTTCATATCTGAGTTTGTTGGTATAGGTCTCTACACAACAACCTCTCTTTTTTCCTCATTTTGAATGTTGATTGTTTATACTTGAGTTGCTGGTGCATGGACTATGTCAAAAGAGTTAGTTGCTATAGGTTTCTACACACCAAAACTTATCTATATTTTTTCTCATTTTTAATGTCATTTTAGGTCCAATGACATGCATCCAAAAACCAGGAAGTTTCTGCAACTGTTGAGGTTGAGACATACCTTTAGTGGTGTGTTTCTGAAGGCAAACGAGAGAACAATGGACCTGTTGAACAGAATACAATCCCACGTTACATACGGGTAAAGAATAACTATACTTAGATGCTTAGAAATCTCTCTCTCCCCCCCTCTCTCTCATGGATAAAATATTTGTGCAGTTGCCCTAATCTTAAAAGCGTTAGAGACTTGATTTACAAGAAAGGTTACGTAAAGATAGACAAGCAGAGGGTTCCTCTCACTGACAACAACATTATTGAACAGGTATTCCCAACGTGCTAAGTGTACTGATGCACATAAGTTGATAGAATTATTTGACGTCTATAACTGTCTGATTTTCTTTGCTAATGACTTTTGCTGTTAACTCTAGACCTGATTTTCTTATGGCAATTCAGGCGCTTGGTAAGTATAATATCATATGCATTGAAGACATCGTCCACGAGATCTCAAATGTGGGTCCACATTTTAAGGAGGTGGTAAGCTTCCTCTGGCCGTTCAAGCTCAACAAACCGGAAGGTGCATTGCTTGGAAAGAAAAAACTATACAAGGATGGTGGGGACACTGGAAATCGAGGGGTCCAAATCAATGAACTTATCAGTAAGATGAATTGATGAAATCTTCTAGCTATAGGCATATGCATTACCAAAAAAGGAATCAAAATTGTTCTGATTATCTTGTAATGATCCAAGATAACCCATATTTTATGCATGTTTGGAATTTTGCTTTTATTGCTACCCGTGAGTGATTCTGTCCTTTCTCCTTACCTTGTTTCGAAATGTCGAATGGTTTTGGTGTAATCCGCTGTTTCCTTATTTTTTGCTTATATGGGGAAATATATGGGCAATGAGGTCTTCATTTTTCTGATCCTCTGAACAGGGAGAAATGGGGAGGGGCCATGTGTCCTCCGAATCGTGTGTTCCAATTATAGTTGGTACCTGTGTTATAAATATTGGACTGGCTTGGCCAGTCGAATTGGTTCCATCTGAATCAGGTCAATTTGCCGGCACAATTCTCCGGTTTTCCAGGCGAGTTTGGCCAGGCTGGGTCATTGTCGACCCCCCCTCGTTGGATTGTGACCTAGCTGAGGCAGGCAGATCGGCTGACAAAAAAATTTCATTTGGTGCCATGGGAAACCCTTGTACGCTTTCCCCTTCTTCATCGGTCAGTCCTCTGCGACTGCCTCTTTTTTTCCATTCGAGAAATCTCTCTGGTTTTTTACTATGGGGATCCCAAGAGCTTGACGCCTGGTGGTGTCTACGGAGATTATCGCCTTAGACAGTTAGACATGATAATTACGGTGAATTAGTAGTCGTTTATTTTTTGTGACCATTTTTTTTCTCTCTTCAAACCTTTCTAGTTTGGAGTAAAAAGGTTTTGCTAATTACAAAATCAATGAGAAATATCACTTTTGCCATTTTGATTCACTAGTTATAAGACAAATTATTTTATTATTAGCATGCGCGGCAAATCTATGTTATTAGAATATACATGGAGCATTAGACAATAGGGAGGGAGGCAAAGGAAGCCAGCTCTTGATCTTGCTCTAGCTTGGCTAGATCCCCCATCTCCATACTCACCCATGCTTCAATTCCACCCCCAGGTGAATCCATGAGCACTACAACATTTTTAGTTGGAGCAGGAGCTCTACTGACCCAAAATGGCTTTCCCCATCCAAAATCAGCTTCATATAAAGGAAATCTAACCCAGCTGGAGAAGATGCAGAGATCAACCTCATAATTCAAGTAATACTCCTCCACTGCTTGGACCTGTTGCAAAGTCTTTTTATAGCCATCAGGCCCTTGAAGCTCTTTTATAACCTCACTTCCAACTTTTCTTATTGCATCTCTTATCTCTTTCTCAAGGAAACCTTGTAAGCTTCCTTGGCAATCACTCTTCCTCACCTCTGATGTTGTTGCAGCCATAGTAATGTTCCCAAATGAATGCTGTGGCAGTGGTGGCTCCATCCTTGATCTAAGGTCCATTACATGGACTGCAACAAATGCCTTGATAGACTCTGTGTCCCTCCGGGACCGGACGATGGACCGCCAGATGAGCGCCGATACCGCCTCAACACGAGAGGGCCTAGCGAGCAAGGAATGCCTACTACATTTGTCTTGGAGACTAGAAATCTTAGCCCCACTTAACAAGAACCTTCTTGTTGCAACATTACCTAATGTGCTACGCACATTGCTGGCATTGGTAGGAGGTGATCTAGGGACGTTACTCGGCGGCAGCAGGGAAGCAGCATCGAAAATGGGATAGATGTTGTGGTGGGATCCGCGGGCCATGGCTGCCCAGCTGTTGATGAAGGTGACCATAGTCGCTAAATCAGCAATCAAGTGAGAAACATTCACACCGATGGCCATCCCACCACAATCAAAGAGACTCACTTGAACAGCCAAGAGTGCATCACCACAAGGTAGTATCCTCCCTCCATGGCTGAAATGGTAAGGAAGAAATTTGCCCAGCACATCCATGTCCGGCTGCCGGAGGAACTTTGCCAGCTGGCCAGTTACACGTGCTTCAACAAAGCCGACACCTTCATCATTGCAGGACAATGAAATATGATCTCCCACATTGATCCTTCCAGCTAATGGGTGGAAGAGATTTAAGGCTTTAGATAGAGATTTTCTCAAGATGTGTGACTTTCCATCGTCTTGAAGTTTTCCTTCGTGATTTTGTATCTTTTTAATCTCAGAAGGATAGAAGAAAATGAGAGGAATGTAAACTTTGGGAGAGAGCTGGTCTAGAAAGGAGAGCTTGTGTGTTTGAAGGTGGGGAGGAGTTGGAGAAGATGGTTTGATGGTCTGTACACATTTGACCTGTACTTCAAACACCATGGCTGTGGACGATTATAACTGAACTTCCAATATCAAGGGTATCAGCAGCAGCCACTTTGATTTAGGGCTCAAGCTAAATCAGTTGCAAACGAAGCATTCCTCAAGCAAATTTCAGCTAGAAGCTCCAAGGAATGCTTTGGTTTCTTTTACACTTCCAAACATGCAAATTTAACGGAAGTTTACAAACATGATTTCTTGCAGTGGAAGGTCAAATGATAAAACATACAAAATCAGTTGAATTTAATAAAACACTAAAGTATTTGGACAGCTTATGGCTTATGTCATGAAAAATATTAATACAGCTATGTTAGTGATGAGACAGCAAATACACGAACCCCTCTTAATTTGGTATAATTCACTGACATCTATATGCCCAACAAGAAGCTTAATTAAGCAGTCGACAATTAGATTATATCTACCAATTTTTAAGCATATTTGACTAAACACAAGCTACCATAAGCGCTCAACAAACATCTTGTGAAGTCATTCTAAGCATGTAAGTCCAAATACTCAACAGTTCCAACTAACATGATAATAAAAATTCCAAATACTCCCTCCGTCCTGTTTAAATAGCTCCATCTGAAAAATGCTGAATTTTTTTGGATGGTAGAAACCCCAACTAATGGGGGGAAGAAGATGTTCAAAATCCACTTAAATTTATCATATGGAGCATCTAAAACGGGATTATTCTCTTTTCCAGATAGAGCATCTGGAAAAGAGGAGGGAGTATCAAACTTGTTTTGGAGCTATCCTACTTTTGCCATCTAGAAAAGAATAACAAGGCACTTGGATATAGGACAGAGGGGGTAAATTTTCTTTTTGATTTTTCGTGTAGTATTGTCGATGAGATAAATTAATAAGCAACTTTTATCATCTTGCTTCTTTAATGCATGTGGTTTAGACTTTTGGAGAGAGACAAATGCACTATGAATTAAATCCCCTTATAGATTCCATCTTATTATAGTCAACTTCCCAAGAGAGTAAAGAAGCATGCAATTTCATCATTTGAAATATGTGGCCTTGAGTCATTAGATGTTATCCTACAAATTGGGGAGTGCTTCACGTTATATAGTCCATTGCCAATTGGCATTACAGCTTTGCTGTCAAGTGGTGACGTCTGAAGTTCATAAAAACATCTTACAGAGAAATGGTTAACATGTCTTCTGGCAGACCCTGGAAATATTGTGTAGAAACACTCTTCATGCTACTTAGGAGTTTGACTTTTGGAGGAAAAAACATGTCCTCACTATAACACTCCCCCTTCCTACCCACGGAAGCGTTTGAGGTCCCCGTCTGCCAGGACATCCTTCATCAACAGGAGTCGTCAATCATCGGGACCGATAGCGCCAGACCCAGAAACACCAAAAACAGAACCACCCACCAAAATGCTCCAAGTCATCCAATCAAGTAATGCTTGATTGCTTGATACTAATAAAAAAAAAGGTGAAGGAATGCTTCTGTAAATTTTCATTTACAAAATATAAACAATTAAATGAATAGTCAGTGGTTGAGCAAATATTATGCTGTTATGTTTTCTTAAACTTTTTTTTCCTCCGATAACCAACCACATGCTTATAATCTAGGGTCATTATTTCAGTAAGATTCTTGACCAAGTCAACTTAAAATAAACTCATAATTACTTGGTATGTTTTTTTTTGTACGAACTTCTTTTAGTTATACAGCCAGTTGCAACAATTGCCTCCCTCCAAAATTTTATAGTGTCAACCGAAAAATATTTTTTTCTTTTTAATTAGATTTTCAATGATAGTTTACACCATTCACAAACATTTAAGCTGATGGCTACTGTGCCACCAACAGCAGGTAAGACCTGTTTCAGTACCATAAGAGGAAAAAGGAACCCTCAAACCATCATATTCTTATACGCGACGTGGTTCCTGCCTATAATTCCTTGGGTGATGGTCCCTCTCATGAAAATAATCAGATCTCCCATCCCTAGACAGCGGACTCATGTCTCCTTTTCTCTTGCGACTGCTGCTCTTGGGAGAGTGATACTCCCTCGGCATTGCTGGAATATCCAAGGAAGATAGTTCCCCTTCTTCCGCATTGCTCTCTGTATCCACTGCTTCACTTTGAGGGCGCTCTCCCCAGTCAAACAGATTTCTCACCAACATCGCCATGATTATGGTTGGCTTCAGCTCGAGTAGCCGAATGCATCTTGGAAGGGGTGTCGCTCTTCTGCTGCTTCCTCTCCAGCTCTGCCATTTCAACCCCATTCTCCAACTCCCTCTCAATAATATCATAATCATCCATCAAGTCTGGCTTCCTGACCACATCTTCACTTCGATTTCTCCTTCGTTTCTCCAAAGCTGCCTTAACCTTTTCCTTATCAATCTTTTTTATTGCATCTGTGGATCCCCTAATGCCTACTCTCAGCACACTACTTTCATTCTGGCCACCATCTGTAGGCTTTTCCTCTTTCGCTTCCAAAGGTGTCCTGTCCTCATTCACTTCCCCATCCTCCTCCGACTTTTCTGAATGATGATTCTCTTTGCTAGCACTATCCCATTCTTTACCATCCCGCACACCAACAGCTTTTGTTTCTATCATTCTATGTCCCTCATTAGGATTTTGAATACTGTTTCTCTGTGCTTCACTTTGATTACTCTGCCTAGCCACCGGATTTCCTCCTGCTTGTTGACAACAGTTTGAGAAGAATAACCACTTAGCGAAGAAGTAGGTTGTTCCTCAGTAGCAGCTGCAGTCTTGGCTGGAGCCTGATTATTATTATTAGCCCCACCACCGCTCCCGTCAAGTTCACTTCCATGAGAAGGTGGTGGGGCTATGCGGTTTTGCTCATAAAGTTCCAGCATTTGATTGCTTACCTCTGTCACATAAGTATGCAAGTGCAGTCATCCTTCCATGTTCCAAATATTCTTTGCCAATATCTTTTGGGCCAAAAGAAAAAATTATCAAAGACAAACCTTCTAACTGCCGAGGGGTCACATCAAACTCTTGCCACCAAACCTTTTCGCCATCAGAGGGGAGCTTGACTTTGAGAAACTTTGCAGCAAGAAAAATTGCTCCAGCTGCAATATGATGTGGCTTAAATTGCAGGCATAGTGACGTCCGTAGTCTGCAGTTTATAAATGTAGCCCAAGTTTACACGTTGCAAAATATCATTAAGTAGCTACAAAAAACACAGCAGCAGAGGGAAAAAATAGCAATCTACCCATCATTGACAAAATTCCATGCAACTTGGGCCAGTGCATTCTGAGCGACCATGAACTTTTTTATTGAATCCACAAGGGGTTTATATGGATGGTGCACATTGAGGTCAAATCCAAGCGTTGCCAGTACAGCTCGTTCCCCAAGTAAAATCAGCTCTTTCTGTTGCTCATATACTTCCTATAAGGTTTACCAATTAAGCCATCAGCTTAAGAATAAATTTATATGAAGGAGGGCAAGCCTCATGAAACAAGAACAGCAACAAGGCAGAAATAATGGCCTGTTAAAACCAAAAAGAAAAGGCTCAGTATATTATACATTTCAAGGGAAAGAAAGGACCAGTAACAGTTTATGCCGTTATTTGAAAAAATCGGCTGCAAACCAATGAGCACTGAACAAAGCAGAAAGAGTATAGAGAATACCTTCTGCTTAATTCTTTGGACAGCGGAAGGATCTTTTTTATGAATTATTTCATAAGAAACAAGAATGACGTCCTTGAGTGGACGGGGAGTTTCTTCGACTTTGCCCGCAAGGAACATACAAACTGTTGCAACTGTCTGCAAAACAATGCTAGCACGTCATGTATAATAATCAATGAACCATACTAACAAATACTAAATTAATCGTTTGAATTAATTATCTACACATTTGTTTTGTTAATTTTATTGGTGAAACTGTGCAGGATAATACATTTGCCACATCAAGATTAATATGGCAGCAAATATCACACCCTGCTGATAAGCACCTAAGTGAAAATCAAAATTGCCAGAATAGAGTCAATAAGGGGGAACCTGAAAACAGGTTTTTAACTACAAAGCTCAAATCACTCTTAAAAAATTACTCCCACTACACATTCTTCAAATGCTTTTGCACTACCTATAGAAAGTGATATTTATTGCTTAAAAATTATTTGACTCAAAAATATTGATCCTTTAGTTGAAACTGACTAGACTCGTATCATTACTGCAAATGTGGCCTGATCAAGTACATATCAAATAGAATATTCCCCAAGAAAATCCCCTATTCTATGCCTAGGCTAGCACCTATGCACACCAGAAAATAATTGTTCGAATCATAGAGAAGGTTTTCCAAGTAAGAATGTTCAGAAAGGTTAATTCTACACTAGATCCTCAAACTTATTATCTTTAACACAGCCAAGGCACACTGCTAGCACCAATGCATACCAGAAAATAATCGTTCTAATCATAGAAAAAGCTTTCCAACTAAGAATGTTCAGAAATGTCAATTCTATAAACTAGATCCTAGAACTTATGTGCTTTAACACAGCCACAGCAGCCACTTTCCTATACATGAAGAAGAGCATGTTGTTACTCATATGAGAAGACCCTTAAAGTAGCACCAACCAAAAAGGAAATAAGTAGAAAGCTCCCTATGAGTACATAACTAGTAGTAATTCTCACCCGTCTATCATTCTTCAAATGGGATTGACGAAGGAAAAAACGATGACAGAATATTATTGCAGTTGCTATCGTGACCTGAGGCCTGCATGAACAAACAAATGTCATCACTCAACAAACAAGGTAACAGATAATACTTATGTCTCAAATAGACTACAAGTTTGTGCCATTAAAAAGTGTAAATGGACAAAAGAAAAAAAGTAATCCCATGCAAATATAAGTTCTAACTTTGATGCTAAACTCCATTATCTAAGTACTCCGTCTGTGCCATTGTAATCACATTTAAAGAAAAATGTGATATTTAAGGAAGCATACAATTAAGAATCAACTAACGCTTGTTACTCCATCCACTAACTGCTATGAGAAATATGCTATGAAATGGGATGATCAATAAAGGACAAATGTGTTCTTCAAATGAGATTATTAAAAATGGGACGGTTTTTAAAAAATCCAGCCATCTGCACATGTGCACTGAAAATCTATTGTGCGTCTCATATTTCAAAAACAAATTTTTCTATAAAAAAAAAAAGCCTGTACCTGATAAAAACCAGATGCAACACATTCTGCAACGTTAAGCATACTGATACAATGGCTTCAAGTGGCATTAACTCAAATTACTAAAATAAACTTGGAATCAGTTGGGCTATGTGGAATTCACATGATGCCATTAAACCGTTAACCACAAAAAAGGGAAAGCCACCTGAATTGTAGGACTCACTAAGTTTCAGCCTCTTCTAAGTTTCACACCTCATTAACTTCAATCATAAGAATATACCAGTCATAAATTTTCGATACGAAAATTGCAGGACTAATTCCTTAAGAATCAAAATCAGATTGGGATGAAACATAGTAAACTCAATTAGGCGACTTCCAATCTAGTGCCAAGTTGTCAAAAAGGCATCATTTGTTCCGCACATTGTGCCATTTTTTGTCACTGAATACATTGCTCGTTTGCAGCTGACACACTGACATTCTCTGTACCTCTTTGCCTGTTTTCCAAGCTCAAATGAAATAGCCAATGAAAGCGCTTTGTATTTCAAACAAAAAAACTACAATTTCTAAGAGAGGGAGTAACATGTTCGAAAACTTTATATTGTGATTGTTATGGCAGGAAGCTCACCCTACAAGTTCAGGTCCTTCTAATCCAAAATTGTAGCTTTCATTATAAGCAAAGGAACAACCACAACCACATAACAATCCAATGAGCAAAGTTTATAGAATCCCTTTCCTTTCAATTTCCACAAAAGTTCATTTATTCTTGGCTCCTTTCCCTATTTACTTTCTATCAACTATTTGATTATTTTAAATAACCAAACATAATAATTGATCTGAAATGGGTAACTCTTATCATAATCATAATCAAATAGCGCCTTTTCCCAACTATTTGGGGTCGGCGACATGGATCTTACTCCTCCATTCAAGCCCTGTTTTGGACTACCACTTTTGTAAGAGATAGTAAAGTCAAGTCCTTTTTTTATTAACTCCATCCAAGTTCTCTTAAGTCTCCCTTTCCCTTTTAGCATGCATCACTTCTAATCTTCTCACACTATTGGTCTTCTTTGCATATGCCCATACCAATGCAACCTACATTCTCTCAGCTTCTCCCCTAAAGGAGCTACCCCTAAACTCTCACGAATATATTCATTTCTAATCCTATCCCTCCTAGTTATCTGAAATGGGTAACTATTAACCAAAAATTCCTTCTTTCAATGAGGAAAAGAACAGTCTGTACATTCTAAGTCTTTTACTTACTGAGTGTTGAGGATAAAGAAAGGAGAAGAGTTAGAAAAGGGATGCCAAAATAAGAGCATACAGAGGCAAAATATAGACAAGAGATTCAAGACTATAAATTTCTGCCATTTTCCATCACAGAATCTTATAAGATCCGACAGAAGTGTTCACATCACGTCCTTCAACAACAAATCAACTCTAGGATGAAACTACTAAATAGTGAAAAACGAATTGATAGATACAAAGATTAGTCTTGCAAGCTGAAGAACAAATTAAGCTAACATGGAGAAATTCCTACTTAAGGCCAAAGCATATGAAAATACAAGGGAAGGAGAAAAAATAACTGTAAAGCTTACACTTTAAGTCTCATTCCCAAATCTTGCAAAAACGTGCAGTAAGATTTACGGAAGTAAGCCTCCTTCTTCAAATCAATACCATCTTTTCTAGATGGAGAATTTTCTTCAATGTCTCTTCTAGAGAAGTACCAATTTGAACCATATCGATCACGTTCATCAAGTCTATCGCTGCAAGATCCAGTTTCTGACATTCCAAGATGTGATGGATCTCCGGATAGTAGTCCAGCCATGCTTATCTTTTTAATTAAAAAATAAAAAGATATCTACAATATCCGCAGCTAAAGAACTGCCTTTTCACGTAAACTTGCAATCATTAAGACAAGGTGCCTGCACACAAAACATAAAAAGTTCAGCTAATCCCTTTGCGAATAACTTGCAAGACAGGCAGTTTAAATGGTAACTGCGCTACATAAGCATTTATAAGAAATTCTTCTTTGAAAAAAAATGATGACTGAGGTATGATTCATTATGAACAAAAGAGAAAATATAAATCAAACAACGTTAAATAAAATATTATAAGAAACATAGGACTCCATATTCTTCACTTAGTGGTTTTTATGGTGTATTGAGCACAAAAGACACCTTTAAAAGATGCCCTCCACGGCTATAACAGCAATCTGTACGACCCAATTTAAATTTAAACAAGTATTCATTGCAAGCAGCCATACTGATAACGCCCACCAGTAAAACATATACCATCATATAAACCCGTTTCAGTGCAAAACTAAGAACCAGTTCGTGAAGCAAGAACAGAACAAATCTGTAATATGACACAAACCACACTCAAAAGCAATTGCGATTACTACACTGACCACCCCCAACAAATCTCTAGAATTTTTCAATATAAAAAATAAAAAAAGGGCTTGCACAATCAAGATTACTCATATTTCCACCACCCTTTTGGCAAGACAGCTAACACCAATGTTTCTCTACTACTAAACGAACAATTGGAAAGCCATTACAGATATACTAGAATATGAACTCGCTACAA
This sequence comes from Houttuynia cordata, assembly GCA_039654745.1. Classification (NCBI taxonomy): domain Eukaryota; kingdom Viridiplantae; phylum Streptophyta; class Magnoliopsida; order Piperales; family Saururaceae; genus Houttuynia; species Houttuynia cordata. The sequence continues at coordinate 6,299,188 of CM077511.1, forward strand.
CTGCAAAAACGTCCAAAACCTTTCAAAGGCAGCTACACCAATGCTTCTCTAGTACTAAACGAACAATTGGAAAGCCATTACAGATATACTAGAGTATGAACTCGCTACAACTGCACAAGATACTTCCGAAAGAAGACTAAAAATCAAAATTTTCTAGCCATAATATCAAGCGCAGACCATGATTCGCTATATCTAAGATATATAACAACTATATCTTAGATATATCTTGCCAGATAAAAGATATGGAGAAAGCTACAGTTTTTCCCAATATGTTGGATATATCATAAATATCTCAGATGTATCTGAGATATGGGCAAAATATCTAAGATATTTCTGACATATTGGACCCCTGTTTGACCTGACCAGTGACCTTTTTCCACCCATGATAGGTTGACCCTATCCCATCCCAGTTCAGTTCCTCCTGCGTCCTTTCACTTTAAAAAGAATATCTAAGTACACTTCGTATATAAATTTATAAGTACCGAGCAGATAGGTACATACCAGATAGGATGATGACATGGGAGCAATATTGTGACCAATTGGATTCCCTATATACTCAATTCTTGTAGCGGTCAGGCAGCTTTCCAACCTCCACATCGCTCCAGCTATTATTGATATATATCTTCTAGTATCAGCTTCTAACTTTTGTTTGGATGTAGACCATCAAATTATCCACCTTCAAACTTGTTTTCTATAATTAATCATGCCTGTTGCTTTATAAGTGTAATTTGTATTACCATATGTATATTGACAGAGTGTTGTGAGAGGTGAGTTTAGTAGTTTTAGATCTATCTATATACTTACATTAACAAAATATATGTCTAGGCCACCGATATTTTTCCCAGTATCTACAATAAATCTTATCTTTAGGTCGCCAATATAAGTCCGATAAAAGATAATGCGAACCATGGAGCAGACCAAAATCTTGAATATGACACTAGTTCATACTTAGCTTCAATAGTGGTTACTACATTGATAAATCCCATAAAATCACTACCAAGTTCTGAGAAATAAGAAAGGGCTTGCTCAATCAAGATTTATCAAATATAAACTCCCTACAACTGCAAGATACTTACAAAAGAAACTCCCTACAATAGCATCATTCAATGTCAAAGAGACGCTCCCACACCAGAGAATCACTATAAGTTTTCCAAAAACAATAACACATGGTCTTGCAAGACCTAGATCTATCATATTTCCACCACCTTTTCCCACAGCCAGCTAACATCACTGCTTCACAACCAGTAAACAACCAAGTGTAAAACCATTACAGTCCACATTTATACTCGAGTACAAATTCGCTACAGCTGCACAAGATTGTTGCAAAAGAAGAGTAAAGAACAAAATTTTCTACCTAACAGCTACCATTGAATGTCAATAAGATGCTCAAAATTTTCTAATTAACAGTTCTCGGTGAATGTCAATAACTACTTTTTTTAGTTGTAGTTACTACAACAAGCACCACAGGTTCTCCCCAAAAAACATCACAAAAGTCTTGCACAATCATATTCCACCACCCTTTTCCAAAGCCAGCCAATACCAATGCTTCTCTACCATCAAGCACCCCATTGCAAATCCATTACAGATCTACTTTAATAAATAAACTCGTTACAACTGCACAACATACTTGCGAAAGAAGAATAAAACAGAACTTTGTAGCTGCATCTCATTGAATGGCAATGAAGAGAAATCCACAAACATCTGTCATATTTTTCAATGCTTCCCAACCATCAAACAACCAATTCAAATCCATTACAGACATAATCAACTACATAAATTCGCTACAACTGCATAAGATACTTGCGGAAGACGAGTAAAAATCAAATCTTTTTAGCAAACAGCTCTCACTCAATACCAATAAACAGATACAAACTGAGTCAAACGCTCGCCCACTTACATTCGACAAAAAGCAGCAGAAAATCTCAACCAAATCGCGAAACAAAGGAACCAGAAGAACGTAGAAGAAGAAAGTCCATACCTTGTCTACATAAGAAATGGTGGACGCTCCGATCCCCTCCAATGGCGGCGGGCAGAGCAGGGAGGCGGGGAAGAGGGGAGGAGGAGAGGGCAGCAGAAACCCTAGATGCGTCAAAAGATCCCGACTTTCATGAGGAGGGGAGATGGTCCGGCCCAATCAAGGGTGAAGTTAAGCCGGTTTCTAGGCCGGACCGGGCTGGGATTTTTATTTTGGTTTGAGCGGAGGAATTTCATGGGTTTTTTTTTGTATAAAAGAAATTGTAAATTACAATTGTGGTGAAATTCCACTTAATCCCTATGAATTATGAAAATATGTACTCAATCCATAATAAACTTAATTGTCGGACAATCAATTTTACTTCAATGTTAGGGTTGGTGAGTGCCATGGAGACTGATAAGTAACTAATTTTTCTTACACGGGGGAAAACGAGGCCGATGCAATGCATTGTGGAGTAATATATTGACCATCTGAGTATTCCGCTTTTGCAGGTTAAAAGAGGGAGATAGTAAATAGAGGAAGAATGTTAATTTATTAGTAAAGAGAATGAGTAAAATTATCTTGTGGCATAAATTATACGGGTTAAGTACATAGTTTTATAAGTAATGGGGTTAAGTGAAATTTTATCATAATACATAGGGATCAAGTGCAATTTGAGAAATGCTACACCAACAAACAAAGCATAGATTCAATAAGTTACGGAAAAAAATATCGAATCTTTATTATTGCAAGCATACACATTGATTCAATTTTGATTTTTTTTTTGCATAAAAAACCATTTTCTTTGCATAGAAGCCTTTTTTCTCTCTTCAGTCTCAACCTGCTGTTATTGTATGTAGCACAAAAAAAATTTGCTGCAATTGACAAAAAATTACATAAATAATATTAACAGTTTGAACATGAGAGATGAAACAAGGTTTTGGCTTTGTTGTAATTTGAGAGATGAAACAAGAATTGCATGACGAAAGCTTCGTTGCAATTCAAGTGGATAGCTAAGGAAGGAACAATGTTTTAAAAACTGGACCGGCCCGGCTAGTTTGATCGGAGTCGGTCGATTTTTCGAGCCAGGTCCGGTAGGGCTGGTCTAGTTTTTAAAACCATGGGAAGGAAAGGTTTTCGCTTTGCTGCAATTCAAGTGGAAGTTCTCCAGTCCATAAAGTTTTCACTTTGTCTTCAAAAGAAATTTCATCATGTTGACCTAAACATTGAATAAAACATTCATATATAAGAATCTCATGCCGCATATTTTTTTCTTATATTTCAAAAAAATATTCATTTTTTTCATTTAAGAGTTGTACTTTATGTAATATGATTGTTTTGTTCATTAAATTACTATACATAGAACATTAGACTATGAAAAGTTTTTATATCATATAAAGTTTTCGGAAGGGGGAAAATTTTCCATTTTTTATATTGATGACGTTAGCAATTGACCCCAGTTGGACCTACTCCGTAAGAATTCCAAGTCAATGATCGGTCTGATTTTTGAAACCTTGGGAAGGAAAGGTTTTCGCTTTGCTGCAATTCAAGTGAAAGTTCTCCCGTCCATAAGGTTTTCACTTTGTTTTTCATCATATTGACCTAAACACTGAACAAAACATTCATATATGAGATTAGTTTTGTCTTATGAGTTTATGATAAAACCATATTGGAATCATTGCAAATGAAACAATTATCAATAACGGAATTGTGTGTCTAGGGTTATGTTGGATATGGTGGACTCGTGAAAATATTGTGATTCCATTTACGTGCAAATTAGGAACGTGATATGCATGATTTGGTTCTAAAAATAATAATTTGGGAAGTACATAGCCTTGAAAACCTAAAAAAATAAAGAGTTTTGTTTTGTGCTTTTGAACAAAAAAAGAGTTAGTGACCTTTAAGAGCCTCCAAGCTCCAATCTTGCTTTGCCAAAAAGAGGAAGGTTGAAGCCCTTCGAGTCCAAATTATAGAAAAAAATGCTCGAGTCCTTAAATACATTCGTCTCCTAGATTTATGAGAACAAACAACCTCCCACTTTAACCAATGTACCATTTTCCTTCTTCCTTTGGCCCCATCAATATCTCTTTTTATTTGAAATTGGCTCCTTTTATTCCTACCAATTAAAGAGTTCAGCTTTATAGAAAAGCTCTTCTGGATTTGAAAGCAACTTATTATATAAGGAGGTATAGGTACCACCACCTTCACTAATATCTTCCAAGAGAAATACCTCTCCTTCCACCCTTGCTACCTCTCATATATCTTGTACTAACTTCATGACACCTCCTGTTGAGAATATTTTCTTTTAAATGGTTTTTGTGTGTAAGAAAAAGCAGGGAGGGAGGTGAAAATGACTCCACTTGCCCCTCCCTCATCTGCTAAGGGTTCATTGCTTATTGATTCCATTAAGGGTAAGAGCGTCACATGAGACATTCATTCTTAAACGGTCTTTAGGGCTTTTGAAAAAAATGTTTTAGGGTGGCCATTACCATACTTTCAAGCTTTTGCTTTGTTATAGCAAAAGTGATTTTGTCTAAAAATCGTTTTTCGCTTTTCAGCAAACCCAAAGCAGTTAACAAACGTGCCCTAACTTTTACTCATATTGACCATTACTACCAAACGACCTACTATAATACTATTCCATGCCCCTTTATAAAAAAGCACTCTGACTTAGAGAGATAATACTGTAAAAGCATAGCCTTCAAAGTTGAACCTGTCAGCTAAGTTATTTAGGATGATCTTGTAAATGAAAGCAATCTTGTGAGCAATCTCAAAGATGTCCCATCAAAATGACTGCTGAAGGGTAATCGGGCCGCAGCGGAAGCGAATTTTAAGATTTTTATCCGTTTGATATGGGTTCTCAAAAATTAGGTTTTTCCTTCAAACAACAAATATAGCTTAAAGATTATCAAATTAATCGTGTTATACGCCGATCGATCGTTTCTAACGCAATTTCGATATTGGTTTTTAGCAGTAAATACGATCGATCGCAATTCGTGCCGATCGATCGTTTCCCTCTTTAAAAGCAACTCAGCGATCGATGCCGAACGATGGCGATCGATCGTTTTCCCTTTTCAAGAGACTTAACGATCGATGCCGATCGAAGCCGATCGATGCCGATCGAAGCCGATCGATCGCGACCAGTCGTCTTCTCCGATTTTACCTTTCAGCGATCGATCGCTCTTGATGCCGATCGATCGCGACTGTAAAAATCGAGATTTTCAGTCAGAAAAAAACTGCGAGGAAAACTCCCACAAATTTCTTGGAACTCTCACACCACCACGGACCCAAAGCTCCGATACCAATGAAGGGTAATCGGGCCGCAGCGGAAGCGAATTTTAAGATTTTTATCCGTTTGATGTGGGTTCTTAAAAATTGGGTTTTTCCTTCAAACAACAAATATAGCTTAAAGATTATCAAATTAGAATCACTAACCTTCGGCCTTTGTGCCTACGAATCACTCCACGGATAAGAATATGTCCGAGAACACCAAATCCTTCACCGATCGAGTGTAGAACGTCGTGAAAAACTATATTCCCCGAATTAGCTTTTTCACCCAATGAAATCAAGATCACCAAATCTTGAGAGAGCAATGCAATTTCAAACCAAAAGAAGCTTTTCATTGGCATTGAGGGCGTCCCCTCCAATTGCCTTTAAAAAGGCCGTATTTCAGTTACAAAAAATCATGCCATTTTTGGTTTCCCGAATTGGCTCAACGTCTCTCCCAGAATTTATTTCCAATATGGTGACTCTTATTTGACAATTCCATTTTGGTCATACCAAAATAGCTAATTCCAAATAAGTGATTTCCAGATCGGTGATGATTACAGTGTCTCTTCCAATTTAGTGTGGACCGGGCCCACGGAAGCCTAACTACTCCACATGCCTACACTTGCACGAGAGAGCCGACTCCTCTCAATCATCACAAGTAAAATAGGACAAGAACCCATATTTACTTACAACTGCCGCCACAACTAATTTCTCAAGCGAGAGAAGAGACAGCCACGGGTATAACATGCTACATCACGTGATCAGCATTTCACAATTCATCGATTTTTTGTTGCACTTGGGACCCTACTACATTCTCATCTTGTGATTCAGACATATCTAACCTTCTTTGTTCATGTCCAACTGTCCCCATGTCCTCTTTCTACCCTTGTAAATTATAACAAAACCACAAAAATCCTCCCCCAGCATGACAAGCTGATTTAAAACTTACTGCACAATCACCATTCTATCACTATCTTGTCAAAGCTTTTGCAGCCTTCATGTGTTCAGAAGTAAGCAAAAGAATAGTTTCTTTAGTTTTAATCACATTGACTGGTTTGGCCAGTAACTCAAAAATACAGACATAACCATGGAATAAACTATCTGAAAGAGTGGGATCAAGCTGTTTTGTTTCCTCAAAAGAAGAGAGGGCTTTGGGTGAGTGGGATCTCACTCATGGCAACTTTTCCGCTCAGTCCTCCTCAGGGCTCTAGACAAGGATTTTCCTCAGTTCCATAGATTTGAGCTCCAACAAGAGAGGGAGAGAGAGAGAGAGAGAGAGATGGCCTCTGCTGCAGGCTTGAGATGTGAGATCTTGTGTGCATTGCTTGTTCTAGTGCTGCTACAGTTCCAAGTGTTCTGCTATCAATACAAGGTGGGGGATTTGGATGCTTGGGGCATACCCACTTCTGCAAATCCTCAAATCTACACCGACTGGCCAAGAAAACACAGTTTCCAGACTGGAGATTCTCTATGTAAGCCTCTCTTCTTCATCCAAACCAAGAGAATTATTTTTTTTCCTAAACAAAACTAGAAAGACTAACTTCAAATATTGATGGCAACTCTTGTTTTAAATTTATTATACTGTCATTTTGCAATGTTCTTGTAGTGTTTCTGTATCCACCAAGTCAGGACTCGGTGGTGCAGGTGACAGAGCAAGCATACAACTCCTGCAACATCACAGACACAATTCTGTTCATGAATGATGGCAATTCAGTTTTCAACATCACTTCCAAGGGCACTTACTTCTTCACCAGTGGAGCCCAAGGGCATTGCCAGAGAAGGCAGAAGCTCAAAATTTTGGTGGGTTTCTCAGATGTGTCTGATCTGACTCCTTCCACGGCTCCATTGCCTGCAAGCTCACCCTCATACGCCAACGTTTTTGGATCCATCCCAACATCATCTGCAATGCACTCAAGGGTCATCTTCTTTACTACTATTCTTGCAATCTCATCAACAATTTTGATGCTCAGCAGCAGCATCTGAACGAGAAGATGTGCCTGGCTGAGCTACTGAAGATCTGCAAAAGAGAGAAAAAAATGGCATACTAGTAGAGGTTTTGGAGATAAACTTATTTGTTTAGCTATTCTTTTGTTCCACAATGAGAGAATAAAATTATTATTTTTTTGGCAAGAATGCGGGTTGATTACCCAGTCATTACGCATAAAATAAATTTATAAACATCAAGTAATCTACTCAGTTCCAAGATTTTCTACTGTTATTTGTTGATTGTCATTAATATAAAAGTATTGCATGTCATTTGTTTTCCTTGTCGGTGAGTTTGTCTTCTGCAGTTTTGGAGAAGGATAAATAGTTCGCCAATCGCCACCCCCTGCCACCTGTAAACTGTAGATATCTACAGTATGGATATACGGTGGATATCCATCATCCGTGTTAAGGGGATGGACTGGCTTAAAAAGGGGGTGGTGAACTACTCATCCTCTAGAGAATAATTGTTGAGAGGTCTGCTCTGTCAACACCATCACCGAATAGGCCATGTGTGCTTTGTGTGTTGTGAAGGTCTATTCCAAAACTTTCAATCCGTCCAGCCCACTAGGAGGAAAGATTCATAACCATTCATAATGGAGTAGCTTTGTTTATTTGTAGTGAGTGAGCGAGAGAGGTTTAGATATTTGTAATTAGGCAAATAGATCGCTATTATGAATTTTTAAGATAGCATCTTTGAAGAAATTCATCTAATCAACTTCAACATAGTTTTATGGCGCGGAGAAAGGTTAACAACAACCAAAAAATGGTACCCTTCACAAAACGTTATACAAAGAGGCCAATACATTACAATCTTATACAAGATTCTGCAGCCAAATGACCAACAAGCCTGCACCCCAATCTTATACAAGATTCTGAAGCTCACTCAAATTTTCCGAAAAAATGGCTAGTCACAACGTCAATCAACTTAGCCAGCCATTTCGACATCGGTTGACATTGGTTTATCCCTAGCTGAGAAAATTTCGGGGCCTGTGTTAGTTTTTGCTCCCCCAGCAAAAGGACTTCTAATTTGCGCTGTTGTACTTGGATCGACATCCATGGAAGAAGCCCTAGGAGGGGAAGCAGGCTGTACCTCCACATCTGGATAGGCAGCTTTGAATCTTGCGCGCAATCCTTCATCCACCAATCGCACCCCATTTAATTGGTTACCAAGTGACATCCAACTGAGACATGCAACATTTACACAATTATAGAGTGCAAATAGTCTCAAACTTTTTGAGTAAAACATACAAACCTTTACTAAAGCTTAATGCTACTAGCCATTGTTCAGTGTTCAGGAAAAAATTAGTGCTAATAGACAATACTGCATCCACTGAGGTCAAGGGCGTGGGTAATTTAAAACAAGAACCTCCATACTGTATCCAAACAACATCTACATAACCATGTAGACACACATCAAGCAACCCTCAAAGTTTAGCTATATTTATCATCATCATTCATTATTAAGCATTATTATTTCTTACCATTGTCTCCTCTTCGGAGGGTTGCGTCCTAGGAAGCACCGATACGGATACGGCGATATGATACGATACGATACAGGTATGGCGATACGGCAATTTTTAAAAAGTCCCGATACGATACGTCGGGGATACGTTTGTTAAAAAAATATTTTTTATATTTTTAAAACATATTTTAAGTTGGTCCTTAGTGTCAAAAGTCAATGAACATAGTAAATAAATTTTATAAAAGAAAAATACAGAAAGCTAGCACTTTGGCTCATCATTTTCCAACATTTTGATGAACAAAACAAATTACAAACAACATAATTATCATTTCATCAATAATTTGAGCACGTATGATAAAAACAAAACTAGATTATAAATAAACCCAGAAAACACAGCAGCAATCAGAAAGCCAACTCCCCATTTTTCATCACAGTCCGAAAATCAAACATACATTTCCCAAATCAATCACACAATCAATCTGCATTGATGCAATAACCACAAATCAATAAGCTCGAATAAATTTAATACCTCCGGTCAAAAGAATCATCAGCAGAACATCCCAATGCAACCGCCCCAAAATAAATTATATTTTTAAAAATAAACATAATGAGGAATAAAGATTTCATATAAAACAATTATCCAAAAAAAAAATTCATATAAAACGTATCGGCCCCGTATCCGATACGTATCGGAATTTAAAATTTTTTTTTTAAGACACGCCACAGATACGCAGGTAGCCGTATCCGTGGCATATCCATATCCAATACGTATCGGATACGGACAGTGAGCCAAAATCCCATATCGGTGCTTCCTAGGTTGCGTCAGGAAGGGCATCCGGCATAAAAACTAGGCACTATGTTTCTTTGTATGAATTTTGTACCATTTTGATTCTGATAAGAGTCAAATGCGGTATATAATCCATGCCGTCGACCCCAGATAGCTGTTTTAAGGCGTATGATGATGATGATCATTCATTATTAAGCCTAACATGGTTTCTAATCTTGCCTTCTACTTCGTTTTGATACAACCTTAGTCTATCTTTATCATTGCAATCATATATAACCTTAGATTAGATTTCCTCCCCTCTTTCACTCTTACAAGTTTCGTTTTTACCAATACAGGTAATTTTTATACAAAAAGTAAAAATTTAAAAAGCTTAATTCAACATCTCCTTCCTTCTTTCACTCTTACAAGTTTCTTTTTTACCCATACAAGTAATTTTTATACAAAAAGTAAAAATTTAAAACCTTAATTCAACATCTCCTCGCATTTAAATTTTAGAATTTTTATAACCCATCTTTATTTAGATCTTTAGCTTTTAGTTGATACCATGAAAACCCTTGTTTGCCTAAACGAGGGATCAGTAGGTGCAGTGACACAACCAACGACTAATTTGATGTTCCACATTCTTGTGTTTGTTTTTCACTCCAAACAACTATAGATTCTTTTGTGTCATGAGTTTCTATCCAACATTTGTCCTTGTTATGGAGCACCAAATTTGACGCTTGGCGCACAACCAAGCACAAACACACACAAAAACAATGGAGCATAGAAAAATACCCAGCATGTGCGTTGTGCATACGAGCAAACAATTCCAGTTTTCTTGTTCTAGGACTTATCCGCTCCAGCAATGGATACATCTGCAAATAGAAGCAAGTCCAATTGTATTATTCAGAAACAAAAATATACCACATTAGGACAGATTTTATGATGTTACAATTATATCAGCAAGAGGCAAAATCTCATAAAAAAGCCGCAGCAAAAATGTGCCAGCTATGAGGAGAAAATTATAAACTTTGAAATGGGCATCAGTTTTGATCAGTTCTTGTGAAAATCGTTAATTATGAAGTTCAGTAAACAGCCGCAGCAACAATTTTGAAATAATCAATGATGATTCATGCATACTTTTGTACTACCTAGCATGACTAGACATGTTCAATTAATAAACGGCTCTGACAAACAAACTCCAAGATGTTATCAAATGAAACATGTGTTAAACCATATCTCCCAAAATAACTCAGGCTGTTAGGGGAAGGTCCTAACAATGTAAGTGCAACAAAACACACATGCAGACATTTGCACTGATACATGCAGATGTAAGTGCCAATACCATATTAGAAAACAATTTCTCCTAAAAGAACAAGCTTGATAAAAGGGACTCAGCAATGGATAACTTTTGAAGAATAAGCAAACAAAACCAACATTAACCACCCACAACGAAAGAAAATAGAGTCAAGTAGGATTCATCTCACATTGCTTACGAGAAAGAAAAATCTCTCACGCCTGACTTAAAGAGCCAATAATGAAAAAAATGATACTCCAGTTTCACCATCATACCACATAAACGATCAAGACATATAATTAAAGTGTTGCATCCATATTATCTTTCAGCTATAGTATATGCTTGTACATGTTCAGGAATGGTATAATTGGACTTAGATTTTTACGCCATCAACACGAAAACAGATATCAACTTAGATGCTAACTTCTACAACATACTTTAAAATTTTCATTGTGTTAAAAATCACATGTAACCTTAACTACTACAAATACTAAGGGGCTGTTTGGCACTCCCTTTGGGTTGGCTTTAGGATTTTACTCCAAATCAGTATGTCCAATGAAGCCTTTCCTTACTTTATGGGCCACTCCTCATGACAAGGGTCAAGGTAGAAAGGGCCTTTAAGCAATGTTTTTTGAAAACTATAGGGTGAGCCAAACAGCCCCTAAGCCTAAAGGCAATCTCAGTCACGTAAGGTCGCAATCACCTATCAGTATATGCAATTAAGCTAAAATGGATATACTGCATATGCTACCCAGTATAGTCCAATCAAATTGAAAAAAACTAGCCAAAACCTCTGATAAATATTACAAAGATCACATTCTTCACCTGCTAATTCAAAATAAATTAGCATAGTAAATTCCCATGGGAAAGAATTCCTCAAAGTTTAAGAAGAGAATTGATTAAGAGTGTACGAGAATGTTCTTCTGAGCAAAGTGGCAAGTTATGAAGATTAACAAGTTCACGAAAAAGAGAAAAAATGCAGCACAAAAAAAAGAGCATGCATAACAATATACTATATTTTCTACGGTAACTAGATGTAAGAAAAGGTTATCAGAGTACCTCATCTGGTTTACGACTTGTCTCTCGAACCTCAGCAACAATAACATCAGTGTCTATATTTCTGTTAGCAACAGGGTCGCCCTTTATTCCAACAAGGCAATGTTCTTTACTATGATTCAGCCAATGTCCCGTACGCCCTGTTCTAATTATTCGTTGGAGTTGATTAGTCTTCACCCATATGAGTTCCTCAACACGTTTATAGCCCCAAAGCTCCAAACTGCATATTATAGCTTGACTAAATTTAGAGAAGAAGAAAATGACATTCCTAGTCAGCATTTTTTAAAATTAACATACACTATACCATTCACGCCCAAGTTCCATTGCACGTCCAGTGACCCAAAGAAAAATCAGCCCATCAGTTTGTAATGCAGGGACATTAAGAGTCCGCATTTCGTCGTCTGCCATTGTTCCATATGGCAACTCCATATGGATATCCCAAGGAGGATCTGCCATGATGACACCAAATTGCCCTAAAATGTCCATTCTGAATGAGCGGATATCGCAATTGATCCACTGAGGTTCACCAAGCTCTACCTCTGAACAATATTCAGCACGCTGAGGCTTTATTGGTTTTGGCGGGGGAAGACTAGCAGCTCCCATCATCATAGAGGGGACATCAGGAGTTGGGTCAAGTTCATAGTGCACATATTTACATGTCTGTCCACAGAAAAAAGTTTCAAAACATTTCTAATATTAACCAGTAAAAATTTGGGAGAGAACAAAAATACCTTCATATGACGACACGTATCCAGAAAAGAACAGTCACCCAAGTTCACATCAGTGTGCAGAGCAATTATGCGACGAAAATGGACCTGAAAGAAGACCAACTTCCAACTTTATGCACAGGCTTTGCACTAGAAACTTAAGTTGATACCAGCTAAAAGGAAGACAGTACACAACATAATTTACTTATAATTTAGGAAAAGGATAAGCTTGGCTTTGTAGTATCTGCTTCATATATGTTACAATATACAATAAATGAATAAAGATTTCCATTTCCTAACAGCTCGAGCTTTTGGGAAACTTGGTTATCTTACTCGTGAAAAGCTTTGGAAATTGTGAATAATCATATATTATATATGTTTGAAAAAGACATGCACAGGTGATGACACATTGTCTCTAAATATCAAAATTGCTCACTCAATGTGATGAAAATACATATACTATCTATTTATGCAAAAGGCCTCATAAAGCTACTGCATAATTTTTATGAAGTATGTCCAAAAGGCTTCAATAGTAAATAGTGACATCGTTAGCTCAAATATTAAGCTTGTCGTGCAGAAAAGGGACACTAATGAGAATTTTATCCTTCTGAAGCATTCTCATGAAAAGGGAAAATTTTGGAAAATAACTGAAAGAGACAGATTTCGCGGGATCACTCTCTAAAAATAGCCATCTAATGTCAGATGGCAACGGATTAGTTCGTTGTGGCAATAGTCTGCATACTGTTCAATAAAGACTGCCGAAGAGAAAAACTATGCATATAGACATAAATATCAAAGATAATGACCAATAAATCATGCTCACTTAGGTATATACTAAATCTGAGGTAAGAGTTAAGACAACAACCTTCAACATAAAAAGGAAATAAATAAAACCCAAGCAACCAATATTAACCTTCTCACAAGCAATGTAAGAATTATTCTGGCGCCTACAGTCTTCCTTTGTCAAAGCCGAACAGTACTCTTTTACTTGAGAGCCACCCTTCGTCTTGAACTGAGTAAAAACAATAAAAAGAGAAGCAAAATCAATCGTAAAAGAAAAGACAAACATGCAAAAAACAACCACAAATGTTCAGTTGATATAACTATAGACATATCCAAATAACTTGAACATTTATGCACAGAAAAATTAGCCAAAATGCATAAGATGTTCAAATACAGTTATCTCTAGCTGGGTTGTATAGACACATTGCCATTCAACCCATAACAATTTACAAAAGAATAACACGCACATTTTCTTCCGTATATTTTTACAATACTGTAAGCAACTAGGTCAGAAAAGGATAGGATATATGCAAACCTTGGCAGCCACAGCAGTCTCCTTAGCAGTAGGTCTGTGAATGAGATCCAAAAGCTCCTCACCTTGTTTGGACTTCTGCATCTCCCGAAAAGATTTCTTATTCAACAACGCCTCCAAGTCCTTCATATCCTCCTCCTCCGTTCTCGGCTTCATGGAATTCGGTGCTCCCGCCGATGCCCCCGGAAATGGGGGCCTATGCAGCGGCGAGGGGAGCCCCATGACCCCCCTTCCAATGCCCATTAACCCCATCATTCTCGGCCCGCCCCTCGGCCCCAACCCCACGCCGGGATACATCTGTGGAGACGCAACCCACATGTCCGGCCCCGCCGAGGCAGGCAAAGGGGCCAGCGGCCTCGACATTCCGAAACTCGATCCGCTAACATCTGCCACCGCCGGTGCAAGGCCCGCATCCGCAGCGGAATGACTCGACGCATTACGGCTTTCCGGCAACTCTTTCACCAGCCGGCTCCGATCTATCCCGAGAACCAAAACCCTCGACTTCCCACTAACAACAAAATCCTCCAGCTCAACCGCACCCGTATCCTCCGCGATCGCCCGGAGCGCGGCCTCCACAGAGGCAATAGCTCCCGCCTCACCGCCAAGCTCGAGCAGCGCCGCCTTCTCCGCCGCCGTGGCAGACGTATCACCCTCCAGCTTCCGGACCACAGCCGCCGAATCGACCGCATTGAACGGGACCCGCTCCAGCAAGCAAACCGCCACTATCGACCGGACAATCGACAGCGGGTCATCGTCGCCCGAGCTCGGAGGCGGCTCGGACAAGCTAGGGTTTAGGGTTTTGGGCGAGACGGGTTTCTCGTCGTGGTGGAGGACGGGGAGGGAGTCGGCGGCGGCGGGGGCAGGGGTGGGGGTGAAGGGGCGGCCGTTGAAGGCGGAGACAAGGCGGAGGGAGAGGTCAAGGGAGGATACGAGGCCGGGGACGAGGGTCTGGAGGGAGGCGACGAGGGTTCGCTGGTCGGAGCGGCGGGACTCGACCCGGTCCTCGACTCGCCGGCGCATCTCGCGGATGGAGACCATCTCGTCCTGCAGCTTCTGGCGCATCTCCTTCAGGGAGTCCTTTCCACCGCCATCCCCTCCGCCGCGGCCGGCGGCGGTGGAGGCGGTGGTGGGGTTTTCTTGCTGCACCGTCACCATGGCTGAGACCTGTTCAGGCCCATCGTGGTTGTTGTCATGTAAATGAAATTAGAGAGTGTGGAGCCCACAACAGTGGTGGGTCCCATCGATCCGATCCCGCGAATTCCTCAAGACCGGACTAGAAAACACCGAATTATTTCCCTCCCTTCTATACTACCTTTGCCGGAGCTCCCTACCGGCGGAATCTGGAAAGATCGTCGGCCGGGCTGACGAGGGGCAATCTCTACAACCGGGACCAGAAATAACCCAACTCCAACAAACGTAAGGTGCAAACTTTTAGCTTCAGTCCTTGTTAAATGAAGGAATAATAAGTTGTTGGTCTTGGGGAATCTGGTGGTAAGCTGCTAGAGAGGACAACAAACTTTGCCATGAAAGGAGCTAACTGAGTATGAAGCTCCGGCTTAGGGGTAGATTACCTGTGACTTGAACCTAACAAGAGTATTCAATTTTTACTACTGTCTGAAACCTGCGAAATTCCTAGTCTTTCGCAACCTTTCTACTCTTTAATCGGTCTACTCAAAGCTGTGCTTTCTTGTTAAATTTCCTAACTATTTGCTATGTCTAGTTGTTTGTCTTTTCATTCTGGTGGAGTAACCTTCTTGGGGACGAGGTAGAGAAGAGTTTGGGGTACTTCAGGAAGGATTAGAACAACTAGATAATAATTAGAAAGAATTTAAGAGTAGTAGCTTGTATACGACGCTTGATTGTTTTAATTAAACGAATGTTAATGTATTAATATTAATATGATATCACTTATGATGATCTTTTGAATTATTGTTGATCAATCAAAACTATTTTGATAGCTTGGAAATGACTTAAGAATTAGAGTTGTTAGATGCGAAGATGCTCAATAGATTTGTAAAATATAATTAATTTTTTATTATTTAATGTAAGTTCCTAATAGCCTTTGTA
The DNA here is from genome assembly GCA_039654745.1 of Houttuynia cordata. Lineage (NCBI taxonomy): Eukaryota > Viridiplantae > Streptophyta > Magnoliopsida > Piperales > Saururaceae > Houttuynia > Houttuynia cordata. Next base: position 6,315,068 of record CM077511.1, read on the forward strand.
ATTTTATTTATTTTATTTGAAACATTACAGACTTACAGTTATGTGCATGGATAAGATCTCAACTACTTTTTAAATTTGGCCGATTTTGAAACACTTGAAAAACTATTTAACATATTGTTAACATGTTTTTTCATATTTATTAAAAAGACGTATGTTACATTTCTATGTATTTTATATATATAATAATTTATAAAAATTAGGGTGTTAAAATCATGATCGAAAAAGAACGGGTCAGTGCAATTGGGAAAATTATTGGCTACGCGCCGCGCAGGGTGAACAGTGTGCTCATCACCAATGGATGATGGGCACATACCCCTGCTTGTCATGATTGCCACAAGGGACCCACAAGCAGGGGGAGTCGTGCCCATCACCCATCGGTGATGAGCACACTGTTTACCTGCGAGGCGCGCAGGTAATAACTTCTCGTGCAATTGTACCAACCCAATGATTCATGGGACAAAGTCAGAATTTACAGTGCGAATGTGCCTTGCTGGAAAGCAGTCATTAAATTGAGACAGAAGTTGGATGGAGTAGGTTGGTTCATTGGATCCTAAACGGAAATGGGCTCTCCACTGGGAAAGCTCGCCCGGCCAGTGATCAAGTCGCCCAAGATCAAGTCCTAGCAACTCTGATTGACCATACAACAGGATCCTGCAACATCCTCATACTTAATGAAATATGGAGTCAGGTAGTAGTGGAGATGATTAGAAGTACTCGGTCGACTCGGAGCAACTAGACATACCTAATTGGAGACTTAATGGTAATAATTGTTGAGAAAACTATACATTTTCCCTCTTTTGAGTTAGCAAAGAAACACAATCAAATACATATTTTTCCATACCCACAATGATGTAGGTGAGTATTCTACACCTCCTTGATGTAAGATGCACAAGTTATCACACAAACAAAGCAAGATTAACAAAAAAGTAACATTTCATCGAACACTTGGAAGATACAAATTTAATGTGGTTCACCGACAAAACAACGACTACATCTACGAGGTCTAGAGACCAAATACACTACTATCAACTTTGGATACACTCTATTTAGTAGAGATTACATCAACGTGTAAACGTAAAGACCCTCTTACAAGCTGTGAAAAATCTCACTTTTAGGTGGAATTTATAAAGAGTATAAATGGAAGGAAACTACAAATCACCTATAATTTTCCTTCTCTTTCACAAGAGGATGCCTAGACTTCAAAAAGTCTCTTCCTTTCCTTCTCCTTCTTCCTCCAAGAAAACTCTTTCTTGATATCTAAAGCTTCTTCAAAGTTGTAGTTTTTTTCTTCTCTTTCTCCTCAAAAGAACCCTCTTTTAAGAAGAATTGTTTTTTACAAATAAATCATTCTTTGTTTTAGCAACTTACACTTAACCCCAAAGTGACTGAAGTAATGGGTCTCTCCACATGAGAGAGAAGCTTAACATCTTAGACCTCACATGAGAAGGGAAAAAACCAACAATGATAACTTCTCCATAGCATTTGGGGGATCCAATTCTCCATAATCAACCTTCTGGCTAAGATTAGTTCAAGGGGTGAAGCTTCTTCATCACGCCCTGTTCCTTCCACCCCTCCACCTGAACCTGTTGCACAGCCTCGACCCATACAATATGAGAGGTAGGTGGTCCTGAACCCGTCTATTCCCGATCTTCCGACTCAGAGATGGATCGAGGAATAGCCGGATTGGGTGAACTATTTCACCCATATTGCTACAAAGAGGCAGAATACATTTGCAATGGTCCACGAGGACCCGGTTCGGGAATTCTATGCAAATGGCACCATTGAAGACAATGATAATGCAGAGCAGGTGACCATTCAGAGCGTTGTATGTGGTATTCCTATCCGGGTCCGGGTCGCCGATATTGCTAGTGACATGGGGTGTGACAGAGGTACGATTCATCACCCTGATTTTGATGGATATCAGTTTCCTCCCTACCGCAATATCACAGGGCGGTTGATGGGATCTGCAGTAGGACCTGGGACCTCTACCTACCTGGCTGCCATCAACATGCGATCTGAGTTCCGCTTTGCCTTTTTAATTCTACAGCATGATGTATGGTCAGCCCGGAAGGAGAAAGTCGACCGAACCATGGCGAATTTGTTATTTGTATTCGGCAACGATACTCGGCGCCGTGATCTTGACTTGCCTTCATTCGTCTTTGGCCGGATGAAGCAAATGATGGTGGGCCGAAAAGATGAGAGGTTACTGTACCCCTACATTTTAGAGTGGGTATTTCTGACCCATGGGGTGCATTTTCCTGAGCATTCTCGAGTATCTCATGGATTGGGGCCCATTGGAGTGGATGCGTATAACCGTATGATGGGCCATACAAGGCACGGGCGGCCACGAGCTCCCCGTATTGAGGAACACGCTGAGATACCTGAGGGTGAGCCTGCTCAACCACCATGGGCTACGATGCAACAGCAGATCAGCGATCTCACTGGCCATGTGCAGGAGATTCGGCAGTCACAGCAGGAGATTCGCTAGTCAAAGCAGGTGCTTATGGATTCCCAGCATGCTATTACGGAACGCCTTGACTCCATAGTCGATTTTCTTCATGCATGGCGTTTTCCTCCAGGCGATGGTGATGGCGATGATCGGGATTTCTAGTCCACTTCCTCTAGTGTTTTCCTTCCTCTCTCTCTTTTACCTTTTGTGATCATTGTATTTTGTTTTTATTGTGCATTGAGGACAATGCTTATATTAGGTTTGGGGGAGAGGATGTGCTTCATTGTAAAATCAGAAAAGGAAAATAAATAAAAAAAAAGTTAAATTTGTTTGAGTAGTTTTTAGGTTGTTTGTTAGTATTTTTTCTTAGGTTTTGATAGTTTATCCCGTAATAATGCATGTTACAATTCTTAAGAGATTAATTTGCATTGGAAGTATGAGTAAGTATACTGGAGGATAGATATACTTAATTGAGCATACTTTTCTGTTACAGTCCTCTTGGAACATGTGCTTGAACTAAGAAAACTCACTCACACACACTAGTTACATAAAGTAATACCTTCTAGAGATTTGTTGAATGCTAATTTACAGTGGGATGTCTTTAGTCATAGTCATTGGATGATGTGTAGTTATCTGTTGAGCTTAAAAGATCATGATAGACCATATACTTGGCTATGGCAAGGGATTGGAACCGGAAATAGGTTGAGAGTATAATACAGCTTGGACAAAATAAAGATGTGCTGAAAAATATATGCTGAAAATGACAATGCGAAAAAAATGAAAACAAAATGAAAGAAAGGGGCTGCTTGACTTTATAGGATTAACTTAGGCTGATGCTCGGGCCCGAAGCGGTCTCTTAAAACCTAATGCCCTAAGCCCAACTGGCTGGGAGTCATTGGTCTGAGTCATTGTTAAACCTAAGCATCTTGAAGTTAGGCCTTACACAGTCCTAGCGAAAAAAAAGAGTCTATGGTGTATTATCCTCTCAAATCTAGAATGTTGGACCCGAAGGAGGCGTGCAGATTTGTGCTATAATGAACCTAAAGATTACGACGACTGTGTAGATTCTGATGTTCTTTGGTTAATGGGTAACACTGGATTTGTATAAACAGAAATTTAGAATGTATTGCTACAATGTTCTACACTTTCTACTATTTATGTTATCATGCTATATAATATTTGAGCAGAAATTTCCAAGATGAAAGTGTGGAATAAAACCACTTACTTGAGGGCTTCTATTTTCCTGTTGATTATGAACCAAGTACGTGTGGTTAATTCTCTTAAGCATTGTAGTTTGTATTTATCGGGATAATAGGTTCTTTGTCTTGCACTGTTTTTATTTTATTTTTGTTTTGTTTGAACTTAGGTTAATTAGGTTTATAAATACATGTTTGTGGGTAGCATGGCTGCAAACCCTTACGAGACAAAACTCGTCCTACTAGGGACACCTAGAGGTTTAACGGCTTGTTGCATAGCTCAATGCAATCGTGTTCCCTATGAAAGTGGTGTTTACTTTTATGCATTAGTTCTTTTAGTTGTTTGTTTGATTTTGTTTTGTTTTATTTTGCTAGGGACTAGCAAAATCTAGGTTTGGGGGTGTGATCTATACATGAAATATACATTTTATTATCTCCTAAACTTATGATTATGCTAGTGTTTGATTAAAATAACTACTACTTTAATATAGTTTTTGGTTTTTGTAGGAAACAAGAGTAATACACAGAAATGAGGTGAAAAGTAACTCAAATGGTTAAATCATCATAACTTCGTGTACAAATATCAGATTGGACTGATTCAAGCTTCATGTTAAAGTTCAAGAAGTCAGCTTTCCAACACCACCAACCATGCTCAATTCGGAGTTCAGGACAGAAAGTTATAGCCATTTGAAGTTCATGAATAGTAACCACGATCGATCGGCTAGAAACGCGATCGATCACCAGAGCCGCAAAAGCAGTATATTGAAGGAAACGATCGATCGGCAAAAAAACGATCGATCGTATCTACTGGAATTTTTCAATCGCCCAAGACAGTAACTACGATCGATCGGTATCATACGGCGTCGATCGGAGGAAAATAACGAAGGAATTGCGATCGATCGGTAGGTGAACGATCGGCAATACAGAGTGATCGATCGCCGTGTGTGAAAAACCGAAATAAGACCTATTTCGACTTAGATTTGGAAGGGGACTTCGTGGTTTCTCTTCATTATTATAAATAGGCCTTATGGGAGAACGTTTTGGGCGTCAGAGAATAAGTTTTTGAGCTTTATTGGAGGCTAGAGAGGAGCAAGAGAATGAGTCTTTTGGAGCAAAGAAGAAGAAGAAGGATTCATGATGATGGATCTACATAAACAGGCTTTTCTTTTCTCTCTTTCTATGTGTAACTAAATTCCTTGTCAAGGCTTGATGAAGCCCTAGATGTGTATTGCTACTCTTGATAGTTTAATTCTATAAAGTTGATTATGATTCATGCTTAATGCGATTTTATGAGTATTCTTTTGAGTGCTTGATCATAGACTTGTTTGATTATGAATGGAATTAGATATTGTGATTGATTTTATGCCCGATCAAGGATAAGATTGATTACATTATAATAGAGTTGTGATTGATTCTATGCCCGATCAAGGATAGTATTGATTACACAATAGTGGATGAACTTTCGTGTCCGATCAAGAACGTTAGTGAATTCATTAGTAATTCGTGTGTCTGATCAAGAACACGAATTACCATATCATGTTAACTTATGCTTAATAATAATTGAGAGTAGTAATTGCATGTCTAGTGGTAGATTCATTGCCTTGATAATTCTCTGCATTGATTAAAACTCAGCTTAGTAGTTAAAGTTCATAGCTTTATTTAGATTAAACAAAAACTGCAACTTTCTTCTCTTGAATTTGGTAAAAGATTAATCCGTCCCTGAGGTTCGACAACCCTTTAATACTCACCGTAGTACAATTGCCTTGTGCACTTGTAAGGGTTTTAATTTTAAACTATCAGTCACGACACCTACTCCATCTTCAGCGCTGAAACCTTCCTCGTCTACTCCTAATGTGGTTGACCTCCTGTTACCAGTTGCAGCGCCAGCTCCCAGCAACCTCCACCCCATGACTACAAGGACACGTGATGGAACTTGTCGTGCCAAAGTATTTATGGCCAGCCGCCACCGTCTCCCTGTTGCCTTGGTTGCTGCATCTCATCACCTACCCAAGAGCCTCATACCTACACACAAGTTGCTCAAAATCCTCAGTGGGTCGCTGCCATGGAAGAGGAAATTTGTGCCCTTCAGCAAAATATCACCTGGTCCTTAGTGCCCTTCAAGCCGTCCATGAATGTTGTGGGCTCTAAGTGGGTTTTTCGGATCAAGCAACGCGCCGACGGGTCCATAGATCGTTTCAAGGCCCGACTTGTGGCAAAAGACTACAATCAACGGGCCAGTTTCGACTTTGATAAGACATTTAGCCCCATTGTAAAGTTTGCCACAATTAGACTGGTCCTCACCCTTGCAGTCACTTTCAATTGGCCACTTCGCCAACTTGACGTGAAAAATGCATTTCTTCATGGTGATCTCATGGAAGAGGTCTACTTACAGCAGCCCCCGAGCTTCATTGACTCATCTCGCCCGTCTCATGTGTGCCGACTTCATAAGGCCCTATATGGCCTCAAACAGGCCCCTCGTGCGTGGTTCACGAAATTCACCACATTTCTCCTTAGTCTTGGCTTCGTCGGTTGCCCCTTTGATACATCTTTATTCACTTGGCAGCACCAGTCCCACACTATCATATTACTCATTTATGTCGACGACATCATCTTGATGGGCACCTCCACGGATCTCCTCCGTAGTCTTGTCACTCGCCTCTCCAAGGCATTTAACATGAAGGATCTTGGACCTCTTAACCTTTTTCTTGGCATGCAGGTACAACGACATGGACCCTCACTCACCCTGTCTCAAGCCCACTATGCTCTACAACTTTTGGAGTGTTGTCATCTCACAGGCCTCAAGCCTGCCAAGAGCCTCCACGGATCTCCTCCGCTGGTCTGCACTTGTCCACTCATGGCTCTCCACCTCTCACGAACCCCACCTTGTACCGACAAATGGTTGAAAGTCTCCAATACCTCACTCTTAGTTGCCCGGACCTTGCCTATGCGGTTAATCATGTATGTCAATTCATGCATGCCCCATGTCAAGTTCATCTTGAGGCGGTCAAACAGATATTTCAGTATGTTAAGGGTACACTCTCTTATGGGCTTCACTTTCAACGATTCCCTCATATTCATCTACAGGTCTTCTCAGATGCGGATTGGGCCGGCTGTCCGGACAGCCGTCGCTCAACCACGGGCTATGCTATCTATCTAGGGCCCAACCTCATTTCTGGGGGTGCCAAGAAACAACCCACAGTGTCTAGATCGAGTTCTGAAGCTGAATACCGTGCCCTTGCAACCACCACTACTGAAGTCTTGTGGCTATCTCATCTTCTTCATCACCTACAAAATCCCGTCAAAGCTGCCTCTTCAATTTTTTGTGACAACATGAGCGCTATATACATGGCCTGCAATCCTATCTTCCATAGCTGGACTAAGCACATCGATATTGATGTTCATTTCATTCGGGAGTATGTTTTAAATGGGTCTATCCACGTCCGTCACATTCTAGGTACTCACTAAGAGGCTGATATTTTCACGAAGTCTCTGCCAAGTCCCCGCTTCACAACTCTTCAGTCTAAGCTCATGCTTCGCGAGCTTTCCCATGAGCTTGAGGGGGGCGGTGCGGATAACAAATTGGCTGAAGCTTCTAAATCCGGCAACTTGACCAAATCATCCACTAATGATTGAGATGATTGATAATCAAAGCTCAATCATATTAATTCTGGCAACTTGAACAAATCATCCACCAGTAATTGAGATGATTGACAATCAAAGCTCAATCACGTTAATTTCTCCTTAATTATGGCAACTTGAACAAATCATTCATCAGTGATTGAGATGATTGACAATCAAATCTTAATCACACTAATTTTTCCTTAATTTCTCAAATTGATTACTGTAAAAATTCTTTCCATTTAATTCAAATACTTATCTTGTAATACATGATTGTAATATCTTAATTAAGGGTACGTAACTCTATAAATAAATAAAATGAAAAGAGAAACGTATCACCTTCAATTCTCACAACTTACACACTTCATTTTACTATTATGGATTATGTCCCATATAAATAGTTCGGATCGGAAAAATGGTGATTTTTATTGAACCATTTCTTTTCACCAATCTAAGATATCCATCCCATATTAGCTCCATTTGAAAATTTTTGTCCCATATTAATAGTTCCATTAGCACCATTTCGATGTCTATTTGACACTAATAAACCGCAGAGCTATTAAAACAGGACGGACAGAGTAATTGATACTAACTGCTCGCTGGGCATATAGTACTCCTTAGTCCTTCCGTCCAGAATTATTATTAACTTAAGGTTTTTCTAAATAATAAACATAAGATTTTTAAAAATGAAGTAAAACTAGTTCACATGGAAAAACGTGAAGTTAATAATAATTCCAGATGAAGGAGTAGTACCGGTAAACCCCAAATTTCTGCTAGCTAAGAGCGTAAGACATCAGACAGATGGATTATGGATATTACAATGGACAAGTTATGGAAGTATTGATGATAGAGATGTCTTACAAGTAGTAATGGCAGCTATCCTTTCCTAGCATTTCCTGGCCAAGAAAGTGGCTAGAATGTAAGAAGCCGTAAATGAGCGAAATTGAAAAAAAACAAGAGAGAACTCGAACCTCCCACTAGCTGACATTTCCACAGCAGCATTGGAGCTCTTCATCATCCCACAATGATCCTGCAAGCCTGAGCCAGAACTAGTCACAGCAAGCACGCCGGTTGATCGACCAAATTGTCGGAGGAAGGTCGGCTGCGACGACGATTTTGGACGCTCAACGGAACCCCATAATGGGAGTTCTAGGGGAAGGATGCCATGGATGGAAGAGAGCAGTGGCGGGAAGTTTTTCGGAGGGAAGTTTGTTAGACTTGGCGAGCTTGTACAAAGTTCAATGGATGAAAGAAAGGAAAAATCTAACCAGCGCACGGCGCTGGCAGCCATCAGATCAGTGAGTCCCACATGAGCCCGCATGATCAGACGGCTGTCAGGGCTGGCATGATCGACTGGGAAGAAAATTTGGGGAAGACAAGAGAAGTTATTAGCTGGGTGGAGCGCATGGGAACAGTGTGCTCATCACCAATGGGAGACGTGCCCATCACCCATTGGTGATGAGCACACGTGCCCATTGCGCAGCGCGTAACTAATAATTTTTCGGTAGGACAATGAGCTAAGCATGCCATGCGGGACGCACACATGACACGAGCTGTCGATCTCCAGGATCAATGGAAGGTTAGGGTTCCTAGGTGGGATACTTAACGCGTTAGCTACATTATTGCACAGTTGATATGCACAACAACAAAGGTGCGTTTGGTTAGTGAAAAATTAAAAATCTACCGGTTGAAAGAGGCTAAAAGACGTGAAAACTATGTGGATAGTGATTAAGCTGACAGGAGCTGCTGACGGAGTTTGGTAAAAATTTTCACGTATAAGGGGTTAGATCACTCCCCCTCAGCATGCCAATCAAGCTAAATGATTTTTCCCTCTCGAGCCATGTTTTTGGGTCTGTCCCTGCAAGCCATGCCTGAAACTGTGACAAAGTGTGTGTATTAAATGTGTTTTGAGTAGTACACATTTAATTCATGGTAAACACATAGGGTATCTAATCTCACTCCCCCTCAGCATGCCAGTCAAGCTAAATGATGTTTCCCTCTTGAGCCATGTTTTTGGGTCTGTCCCTGCATGCCCTGTCTCAAACTGTGACAAAGTATGTGTATTAAATGTGTTTTGTATAGTACACATTTAATTCATGGTAAACACATAATATACACTTTTCTTTTGCGTTCTTCTGTACAAAAGCACAACTGTTACTTATTTTGCTTTATTTTTACTTATTTATTATGATTAATTGTTAATATGTATTATTCCCCCTACTTTCATGGTTTATTCCCATCCTTTTTACTCCCTCCGTTCCAAAATATTATGTATATTTGAAAATATTTACTGTTCCAAAATATTATGTATATTTCGCTAAATCACATAACTTTTTGTTTCCAAAATTGGAGGAAACTTAGAAAGATTAACCTTAATTTAGTTTGTGAATGAGCATACAAATTGGAAGGGATATTGATCTATACATAAAATATGCATTTTATTATCTCCTAAACTTATGTTTATGCTAGTGTTAGATTAGAATTACCACTACTTTAATATAGTTTTTGATTTTTGTAGGAAACAAGAGTAAAATGCAGAATTGCGGTGAAACGTGACTCTAATGATTGACTATTAATTACATCGATTGTATATCTCTGATGGGACTGATTTAAGCTTTATGTTAAAGTTCACGAAGTCAGCTTTCCGACGCCACTAACTGTCCACAATTCGGAGTTCTGAGCAAAAAGTTATGATCATTAGAAATATAGCACGCAAAAGATGCATGATTAAAGAGAATGACCGTCAAGATGAGATTGGATGGATGAGATCGAGACAATGGATTTTTTAATAAAGAAAAAAAATATGAACTCAGTTCCGGTTCGGTTCAAGAAAAAGAAAAAAAAATAGAATGACCCGAGCCAAAGCTTGGGCCGTCCAGAACAGAGCAGCCCACGGAGCTCTGCTCGAGCACCGGCATGGGGCAAGGCAGAGCTGAGCTCCGTGGGGCGACGGAGAAGGCGGCGAAACCGGCGGTGAGGCTGGTGACGGCGAGGATGGGACGGGGACGAACGACACTTCAGAGAAGAAAAAAAAATGACGCCGTCCGGGGAAAACAGAGACCGATTCCTATTCAAATTAGAGAGTTGATTTCATTTTCGATTGGGACGCGGATTTGGGTTCGATTCAATTAGGACTTGGACTCTGAATCGCCTATAAAAACAGAGGGGACTCCCGACCGGAAAGAGGAACTAGAGAAACGATTTTTGGCAGGGAAAAGCAGGAGCTTTGGAGGGTATTTCTCGCCGGAAAGCCTCAGCGTGTTTTTGGCCGGAAAAGGAGGGGGAAGAGGAAGCAGCGGACAGAGGAGAGAAGGAGGAGGAAAATGACTAAATTTTGGACTGCTACAGTAACTCCCGCGATTTGCTATAGTGCGCGGCTGCTTGAGGAAGATGATGAATAGTGCATGAACAGTAAATTGCTACAGTAACCCCGTGAATAGTGTTTGGTGAATAGTGTTTTCTGGTGAATAGTAAATGATGACTCTGACAAATCAGCAGTGTTCTCCTCCTCCGATGGCCAGCTAAATTCGCGTCCAAGACATAGATGAAACCCAAGTAAATTGGTTGTATCGTTTTCTTTATCTCATCTTATCTTTTACCTTAATTGGTGTATGGATCTTATTATACAATCACTGTTAATTTATTGAGGTTTATTCTATGTGCTGGAGAGAGGCTAGAGTGAATTCTTGTTAATTTTAATCCGAGGAATATTTGCGTGTCCGAGAGGAACGTAAGTAGACTAAGGTGTTATAAAGGAATAAGATTTCATTGATTTATGCTCGAGAGAGATAGATCACAGTTCCATATTTTAATTGATTTATGTGTTACGTCCGAGAGGAGAGCACGATATTTTAAATTGGCAAGTATATGTCCGAGAGGAATATGCTAGCCAATTAAGAATTTATTCAAGAGAGAGAGAGAGAGACGATAAGCTGGTTTATTGTGTGGTGAATTCGAAGCCTTGGCACTTCTCCATATTAGTATAACTCATTTAGTTAGTTAAAGTTTAATTAAAATTCTTTCTTAAATCAAACTACAACTTTTCTTTCACTTGAATTTGGTAAATCATTCATCCGTCCCTGAGGTTCGACAACCCTTTAATACTCATTGTAGTACAATTGCCTTATGTACTTGCAAGGGTTTTATATTTAAACGATCAAGTTTTTTGCGCCGTTGCCGGGGACAACACAATAGTTTATTGAATTCTTAGCATAGTTAGTTTTAGAGTAGTCTAGTTTAAATTAGATTTCTTTTCAGTAGCTTAATTGCATTCTTCTTCTGTTATAGGATTAAGAGAGGACGCTGATTCACGTCATCGTTGGAAGGGCCATCCCTTCCCACTGTTTGCACTCTCTTAACTCTCTTTTAGATAAATTTGGCTGCTTGGTGTTTTCCATTTTCTTTGTGGGATTGCATGACGTGCTAGTTGTCGCTATTAGGATTGCTAGTTGTCGCTATATAGGGTGGATACTTGCTAGTTGTCGCTATTAGGATTGCTACAGGTTTTGTTGCTTTATATTGTGCATGCATGGTCGTTGTTCCCTGAACCCTGACCTAACCTTTTATCCTGATCCTGAGCGACTTCTAGAGCCTTTAGAACTCACAACAACCCAATCTTTGAAACCCATCCTATGGCAGACAACACGAATCTTGGGGGTGGGAATGGCCTAAACCAGAATCCAGTAGTGCCTCATGCCCGTACTCTATAGGATTATTACAGGCCTACCACCTACATCTCCCCTCCTGCATAATCTTACCAGAAAATGTGGATAATTTTGAAATTAAGCCCAACATCATCCAAATGCTACCTACCTACCATAGCCAATTAAATGAGAACCCCTATAGGTATCTGCAAAACATCCTAGAGGTTAACGCAACCTTTAAGCTTACACTGTCTGATGATCAGGTGTGCCTTAGGTTGTTCCCCTTCACCTTAAAAGATAGGGCCAAGGAATATCTATACTCCCTTGAGCATAACACTATTTCCACTTGGGAGGAACTTCAGGCTGAATTCCTCAAGAAATACTTTCCTGTGGGGCAGACCAATAAGATCCGCCATGAAATCATCACCTTTACCAAGCTACCTAATGAACAATTCTATGAAATCTGGGAAAGAATGAAAGCCTTACTCCGGTCCTATCCTCACCATGATGTGCCCAAATGGCACCTAGTGCAGAGATTTCATGAGGGTGTGTGCGATCAGCACAAGACCCTAATTGACGCCTCTTGTGGAGGCACATTTATGAAGAAAACCCCTAATGATGTTTGGGATCTACTAGAGGACCTGAGCGAAAACTCTCTACACAGTGCCACCCTCTATAGATCTGAAGGCCATATGCTTGGTAGGAATGCCTCAAGGGGAGGCATGTACGATGTTAAAGCCACCACCGACCTAGAACACCAAGTGGGGTCCCTTACAGAGAGGTTTGACAGGTTTTTCTCTCAGACTTCACCTTATACCCCAACCTCTCAAGATGCCTGTGCCATCTGTGCCAGCCCTATACACACCATAGTTGACTGCCCCTCAGCCTCCCAGTATCCTGACCTTGTACAGGAGCATGTCAACCTTGCACAGACTTACCCTAGAGCCAATAACCCCTATTCAAATACCTATAACCCGGGGTGGCGAAATCATCCAAATTTCGCCTGAAAACAACCTAACTAGGGGCCCACCTTTAACCAGGCCCCAGGACTGGAATTCCAAAACCATGCTCAGCCTTACCAGCCAACCACAGTTTCCTCATTTGGCCAAGCCAACAAGAAACCATCCCTAGAAGACCAAATGAGCCAAATGCTAGCCGCCTTAACTGAGATGAAAACTGAAATAAAAGCTGATATAAAAACTGAGATAGAATCCAAACACAAAGAGCTGAAAGGTGACCTAAGAACCCAAGCCCAGCTTGTCCACTCACATACACAATCTATAACCAAAATAGAGATCCAATTTGGACAGCTGGCCCAATCAATGAACTGTAGGGAAGTAGGTACACTACCTAGCCAACCACAGCAGAACCTGAGAGGCCAATTTGCTGTCGAAGGTTCCCATTATCCAAATGAGCAGGTGCAAGCTGTTACTACCCTATGAAATGGTAAACAAGTTGACAATCAGGTTAGGAACCCAACCATGGGTATTGCGAGTGAAACAACTTCCCCAGATAAAGCTACAGAACCCACTCCTACCACGCCTGAGCCTGTTAGTCTCCCACCGCAGCATGATACCCCTACGGAACCCACCAATGAAAAATCCTATATCCCTAGGGCTCCCTTTCCCCAATGCCTCAACAAACCCTCCCTGTTTAGTAAGTCCCATCAAAGAATGGAGGAAATGTTATTGGTGTTCAAGCAGGTCAAGATAAACCTTCCCTTATTAGATGTCATCAAACAAGTACCTGCCTATGCCAAGTTCCTAAAAGACCTATGCACCCAAAAGAGGAAATCCATATCCAACATCACCCAAAAGGTCTTTTTGACTAACCAAGTGAGCTCTTTGCTAACAAGTGAAATGCCACAAAAATTTAAGGACCCAGGTGTCCCTGTTATCTCTATTGTCATAGGTGACCATACCCTTAGTCGAGCTCTCTTGGATTTAGGGGCCGGTGTCAACCTCCTCCCGTACTCCGTATACGAACAACTTGGTTTAGGAGAGTTACAGCCCACCTCAGTCACCTTCAGTTAGCAGACAGATCCATCCACCGACCCAGAGGTGTTATAGAAGACGTTCTTGTAGGAGTTGACTGGTTCTACTTCCCTGTTGACTTTGTAGTCTTAGATATGGAACCAGTTGCCTACTCCAAATCCCATATTCCTGTTATCCTTGGCCGCCCTTTCCTAGCCACAACCGATGCCACCATTAACTGTAGGTCAGGGCTCATGAACGTCTCGTTTGGGAATATGAAGGTTATGTTAAACATCTTTAGTGCTTCCAAATAACCCTCTACCGAAGCTACGTGTCTGATGGTAGATAACCTAGATGACCTAGTTCAGGAGTGCCTCCCCTTTGCTGTGCTTAAGGATGCCTTAGAGCATACCCTTTTCTATGACTGGCTAGATGCATATGAGGGCACACCTGACCTTGAGGAGGTCCATCACCATTTAGTGGCTGCCCTATATCCTGGACATATCCCACGGAGACCCCACCCCGACCCTCTTCCTGTGTCCACCGCCCCACCATTAAAACCTTCCATAGAGTCTCCACCCACACTTGAGCTGAAACCCCTCCCTAGCTCTCTGAAATATGTTTTCCTATGACCCGATGACACCCTTCCTGTGATTATCTCATCTAGCCTAAATACTGACCAAGAAGCCCAGTTGTTGGAGATCCTTACCACACACCGGAGAGCTATAGGATGGACAGTGGCCGACCTCTGGGGTATAAACCCTTCTATGTGTATGCATCAAATAAACCTTGAGCACCAGGCCAAACCTTCTAGGGAGGGACAGAGATGGTTGAACCCTCACATGAGAGAGGTGGTGATGAAAGAGATAGTGAAACTTCTAGACACAGGTATCATATACCCTATCTCTGACAGTGAGTGGGTGAGTCCTATCCAAGTTGTACCTAAAAAGTCAGGCTTAACTGTGAAACCAAACTCTGATGGTGAGCTAGTGCCTGTGAGAGAGACCACGGGATGGCGGGTGTGCATTGACTATAGGAAGCTCAACTCTAACACACGTAAAGACCATTTTCCCCTCCCATTCATTGATCAAATCCTAGAGAAACTAGCGGGCCAAGAGTTTTATTGCTTTTTAGATGGGTACTCCGACTATAATCAAGTGCCAGTTTTTCCAGGGGATCAGGAAAAGATGACTTTCACATGTCCCTTCGGTACATTCGCGTATCGAAGGATGCCTTTTGGTCTTTGCAATGCCCTTGCGACATTTCAGCGATGCATGATGTCCATTTTTTTGGACATGATTGATAAATTTTTGGAAGTTTTCATGGACGATTTTTCGGTATTTGGCGCTTGTTTTGATGAATGCTTGCACAACCTTGCTTTGGTTTTAAACCTCTGTGAGGAAACAAATTTAGTGTTAAGTTGGGAGAAAAGCTATTTCATGGTTCAATAGGGGATTGTGCTGAAACATGTTATATCAAAAATGTGTATAGAGGTTGACAAGGCCAAGGTTGACCTGATTGCTAATTTACCACCACCTTCATCAGTTAAAAACCCTCCTCTCTAGCTCCCCCATCATTAAGCCCCCTATCTATACATTGCCCTTCGAAATAATGTGCGATGCATCCAATTTTGTTGTAGGGGCAGTGTTAGGCCAACGCATAAATAATATTCCTCATGTTATATACTATGCTAGCAAGATACTCACTGATGCTCAATTAAATTATACTACCAAAGAAAAAGAGTTGCTTGCTGTTGTGTTTGCATTAGATAAGTTCAGGTCATATCTCTTGGGGAGTAAGATCATTATTTTCTCTGATCATGCAGCCTTGCGGCACCTTCTTTCTATGAAAGATGCCAAGCCGAGGCTGATTCGTTGGATCTTACTCCTGCAGGAATTTGACTTAGAAATTAAAGATAAAAAGGGTTCTGAGAATATCGTGGCTGATCATCTATCCAGAATTCATATTCCTGATCTACATAGCCATGACCCTCTAAGGGATTCATTCCCTGATGAGCAGCTTTTTGCTGTCTCGACTACCTCTCCACCTTGGTATGCACATATTGTGAATTATCTTATTGTGGGTCAAATCCCAACCTTTTGGTCTAAAAATGATAAAGACTTATTTTTCTCTCGAGTCAAACATTACTATTGGGTTGACCTTGACCTGTTTAAGATATGTGCTGACCCAGTCATAAGAGGATGTGTCCATGAGAGTGAGTTTCATAGCATCCTATCTTTTTGTCACTCTCATGCCTGTAGTGGACACTTCAGTGGAAAGAAAATCGCGGCCAAAGTACTTCAAAGCGGTTTTTATTGGCCAACTCTATTTAAATACGCCCATGCTTATTGTCAATCTTGTGATAGGTGTCAAAAATTTGGAGCCTTATCTAAAAGGAATATGATGCCCCTACAACTTATTTTGATTGTTGATTTATTTGATGTGTGGGGTATTGATTTTATGGGAATTTTTCCACCATCTTTTGGTCATACATATATTCTTGTTACTATTGATTATATGTCTAAGTGGATTGAAGTTATTGCCGCTATGACCAATGACCAAAAAGTTGTGCTGGACTTTATGAAATCTAACATTTTTAGCAGGTTTGAAGCTCCTCGAGCTATTATTAGTGACAGTGGTTCTCATTTTTATAACAGGTCTTTTGAGGCTCTTTTTAAGAAATATTCTATCACCCACAAGGTTGCCACACCATATCATCCTCAGACAAGTAGACAAGTGGAGGTTTCAAATCGCCAAATCAAGCAGATTCTTGAGAAGACGGTTCGCCCTGATAGAAAGGATTGGTCCTTGCGACTGAATGATGCATTATGGGCCTACCGGACAGCATTCAAGACACTATTGGCATGTCTCCCTACAGATTGGTATATGGCAAAGCTTGTCATTTACCTGTTGAGTTGGAACACCGGGCTTCTTGGGCTATTAAGGCATATGATATCTACAAAATAAACATATTTTTATATGCCTTTCAGCCTATATTTTGGTCGTAATTTTAGTTGAAGTAAGGATTATTAATGGTTATTAATGTTAGGTGAGTAATTAGGAATTTAATGAATAAGTGCGCTTAATTGACTAATTTAGATGCATTAAGTGGATTTAATGGATTTACATTTAATTATGCATCTAAGTTATATTTAATTTTATCTGCGCAGGTTTTAAAAGTCCCAAATGCATATCGTCAAGAGTGAATGCGCGCCAAACCGTCTCTGTGAAGAGATAGGAGATCCGATGAACGAGAGCAATACGACGGGTTTTAAAGAAGAAAAAGAAAAAAAAAGAAGAAGAAATTGAATCTGAACCGACCGGTTCAGTTTTGGTTCGATTCAGAAAAGAAAAAAAATAACAAATGACCCGACCCGAGCAAAGCTCGGGCCTTTCGTCTGTTTCAGTCGAGCAGAGGGGCGGTCTGTTCTCGAGCGCCGGCAAAGAACACGACGCCGGCAAGGAGCTGGATGACATCGGTAGCTCTCACGGCGGAAGATTCAGTGGCAGCGGAAAGGTTGACGAGGAGGAGAAATAGGCGGCCATTGGCGGGAAAAACAGAGCCTTGTTCGAGTGGGAGAAGACGCCGGCGACGGGGAAGATGAAGGGCAGAGCACGGCGGCGATGTCTTCACGGCGATTGACGGAGGCCATCGGTGATGGGTTCGTACTTGAAGACGGCGGTGGATGTCTTAGCCGAAAATGAAAAAAAAAACAGTCCTGCTCGAACTGGAAACATAGATCTTGATTCGATTTGGAAGCGGCGCATATGCGTGTTCGACTGGGACTTGGCTCGATTGATCAAGGAGGACTCTTTGATTTCGGACTACCTATAAAAATAGAAATGAATCGCAGAAAAACAGAACGAGAGAGAGCTTGACGAAAACAGAGCGCTTTTATATAGAAAAACCAGAGCTTTTCCTGCTATTCTCCGCCGGATTTCGACAAGGTTTTCGCCGGAGGAAGAGGAGAAGAGAAGCTCCGATTTCGCACTGATTTACAATTGCTACAGTGACGATTCAAAATTGCTACAGTACCGTGCTCGAGGAAGAAGATAGTGAATAGTGATTTTTCTACAGTGCTACAGTACCGGGAACAGTAATTTGTGAACCATTTTTCTGCAAATGACTTTTTCGACAAATCAGGCTACTTCTTTCTCCTATTCAATGTCTAGCTAATTTTCTTTATCAAGGCTAGATGAAGCCCTAAATTTGTATTTCCTACTCTTAGTTGTTTAATTTAATAAAAGTTGATAATGATTTTTCATGCTTAATGCGATTTCATTACTGTTCCTCTTAAGTGCTTTGACCGAGACTTAATGAATGATTAATGGAATTTGATCTTGATATTTTATGTGTCTAGATAATAACAGGATTATGATTGATTCTATGCCCGACCAAAGATAGAGTTAATTGTATTAATTTATAGTGGATAAACTTTTCGTGTCTGGACAAGAACGTGTAGTTCATTCACTGGTAATTTGTATGTCCGGCCAAGAACATAAATTACTATATCATATCAATTTGTGGAAATAATAATTGAGAGTAGTAATTGCATATTTAGTGGTGGATTCGACGCTTTGATATTCTCATTCATCTGATTTCTTATTAAAGTTTATTTTCTTTAATAATTAAATCATTAAAATTCAATCTTTCATTAGAATTAGATTAATCTTCCAAGTCCTTTGGGTTCGACCTCGTTTCCACTAGACTATACTGAGTCTCGTGCGATTGCGAATAAAAAGAGTTAAAAAATACAATCAATCAATTGGCGCCGTTGTCGGGGACTTGGTAACGGTTTAATTTAATTCTAATTAGTTTAGACATTTCTTGGTAGGATTTTAATATTATTTTCTTATCTTTGTAGGAATTACATTGCAGAGGTAAAACGCGACACGTGGATTTCTCGCCAACGCGGAAAGGCCACCCTTTCCCACT
Source organism: Houttuynia cordata (assembly GCA_039654745.1). NCBI lineage: Eukaryota > Viridiplantae > Streptophyta > Magnoliopsida > Piperales > Saururaceae > Houttuynia > Houttuynia cordata. The sequence continues at coordinate 6,333,883 of CM077511.1, forward strand.
GTTTGTCATCTATTACCTCTCTCTTTTTTAGTTTAATTTGGGTGTTGCGTGATTTTTGCTATTTTTGTTGCGTGATTAGTTTATGCAAGGGCGTAGGTCATTGGGTGAAGACTTAGAGGCCTTTGACGGTGAAATTGAGAGAACCTTCAGACAAAACCAAAGAGGCCAATTAAGTATAACCAACCCCTTGTTTGAAATGGCCGATGAAAATTTGAAAACCCTGAAAGAATACTACCCTCCAAATGCCTATATATCTCCGTCCTGCATTCGAGTGCCGGCTGCAACAGCCGGTAACTTTGAGATTAAGCCCAACACAATACAGATGTTACCATCATTTTATGGACGAAATCACGAAGATCCATATAGGCATGTGGATGAATTCCTAGAAATCTGCACAACTTTTAAATTGAATAATCTTACAGATGATGCGGTAAGACTTAGACTATTCCCATTTTCCCTTAAGGATAAGGCTAAAGAATGGCTCTACTCTCTTGAACCCGAATCCATTATCTCGTGGGCAAAAATGCAACAAGATTTCCTTAAGAAATACTTTTCCATAGGTAAAACAAACCAAATAAGAGATGCCATTACTACCTTTACCCAACAGCCGACTGAGCAGTTTCATGAGAGCTGGGATAGACTCAAGGAACTCCTTAGGAAGTGTCCTCATCATGCCGTACCTAGATGGCAGCTAGTGCAACGTTTCTACAGAGGTTTGACTGAGCAGAATCGTCATCTTGTAGATGCTTCTTGTGGAGGCACTTTTCTATTAAAAAATGAAAATGAAGTGTGGGAACTTTTTGAAAACTTGAGTGAAAATTCGTTGCAACATACGATGGCTAATAGGAATTTAAATGATTCTTCTTCTTCTACCCTCTCTAAAGGTGGTATGTATAAAGTGAAACAAACATATGATCTTTCTAACCAAGTTGCTACATTATCTAGGAAGATAGATCAAATCTTGAGCCTGAAGTCACAAACTCCTGCACACACTTAAGAAGCATGCGTCCTATGCTTAAGTCCCATGCATTCTATCTTAGAGTGCCCATCTGCCCCACTATTCTCAGAGCTTGTTCAGGAGCATGTCAATGCTGCCCAAACTTATGCTGAACAGGCAATGATCCGTTCTCCAACACATATAACCCGGGGTGGAGGAATCACCCAAATTTTTCCTGGCGTCAACAAAACCAGGGTGTTCCTTTTAATCCACCCCAAAGAGCCAACTTTCAAAATAACCCACCAGGTTTTCAACAAGCTACCATGCCTTCCCAATTTTCACAACCCTCTAGAAATTCAGAATTTGAGGATAAAGTCTTGTCTGCTCTACAAAGTATTGAAGCCCAGGCACAATCACAAGCTCAACTTGTGCATTCTCATACTCAATCCATAGCCAAACTAGAATCTCAAATAGGCCAATTAGCTAATTCGATGAGTAAGAGAGAAGAGGGTCAATTGCCTAGTCAACCAATGAATAATCCAAAGGGTCAGTTTATGGTTGAACAACAAACTACTTCCAATGAGCATGTTCAAGCTATAACATCCCTACAGAGTGGGAAACAAATTGAAAACCCGGTTGGTGTTGAGGTGAGAGAAGATAAGGATCAGGGAAAAATAAGCAATCCAGAGAATGATGAAACTTTAGAGACGCCACCTAATTCAAATCAGCCAAAACAGAAGGACACTGTTTCACCTTCTGAGTCTTCTTCAGGAACCAAGTCTAGGGCCAATCATGAGGTACCTTATGTACCCCATGCTCCATTTCCTCAATGCTTAGACATGCCTTCCCCTTTCAATAAAAACAAAGCTAGGATGGATGAAGTGCTAGAAACCTTCAAACAAGTTAAAATTAATCTTCCACTCCTAGAAGTCATTCAACAAGTGCCCGCCTATGCCAAATTTCTTAAAGACTTGTGCACACAAAAGCAGAAGTTTAGGACTCACATTTCTAAAAAGGTCTTTCTTACTGAGCAGGTTAGTTCTATTCTGAAACATGACACACCACCGAAATTTAAAGACCCTGGCACACCTACCATTTCATGTGTCATTGGTGACCATACCATTCACAGGGCTCTTTTAGATTTGGGTGCTAATGTCAACCTATTACCCTACTCAGTATATGAGAAATTAGGTTTAGGGAACTTGCAACCAACATCGGCTACTCTGCAGTTAGCCGATAGATCCGTTAGAAAATCTCGTGGTCTTCTTGAAGATGTTTTAGTTGGGGTAGAGAAATTTTTCTTTCCAGTTGACTTCTTGGTCTTAGACATGGAACATGTGTCTAGTACTTCTCACACCATTCCAGTTATTTTAGGCCGCCCTTTCTTAGCGATGGCCAATGCATGCATTCAATGTCGATCTGGAATGATGGAGATGTCTTTTGGAAATATGAAGATCATACTCAATGTGTTCCAAGCTTTGAACCAAGGAGCCACTGAAAGTGAGCAAGAGTGTTCTCTTGTTGATGAAATTGATGATCTTATGGAAGAGACACTTTTGAATGAGCTAATGCCTGATGCTCAAGATCCTACTCTACTCTCTTTAGGGATAGATGATTCTAACTTAGAGCCATACATTGAAGAAACCCATGCTATGTCAGCCTCACCTCCCTATCATGACTCTTTTCCTTATAGAAATAGAGTAGAGCCTTTACCAATATCTCCCAGTCCATCACTCCAACCTTCCATTGAGTCTCCTCCTCAACTTGAGTTGAAGCCACTTCCAAGTACCCTCAAGTACGCTTTTCTAGGTCCTAATGATACTCTTCCCATCATCATTTAATCTAGCTTGTCTTGCGGTCAGGAGAGTCAACTGCTTAGGATTCTAGTTGAGCATAGGAGAGCCATAGGGTGGACTGTTGCTGATTTAAGAGGCATTGATCCTTCGATATGTATGCATCGAATTCATTTAGAGGATAATGCTAAACCTTCAAGAGAGAATCAGCGGAGATTGAATCCCAACATGAGGGATGTAGTCAAGAAAGAGATAGTGAAACTGCTAGATGCGGGTATCATATACCCTATCTTTGATAGCGAGTGGGTCAGCCCTGTACAAGTTGTGCCTAAAAAGTCTGACATCACCGTGAATCAAAATTCTGATGGAGAGTTAGTCCCAACCCGTGAAACCACTGGGTGGAGAGTGTGTATTGATTATAGAAAATTGAACACAAAAACTAGAAAAGACCACTTTCCATTACCCTTTATTCAAGAAATCTTAGAGAAACTAGCAAGTTAACAATTTTATTGTTTTCTTGATGGTTACTCTGGATATAAATAAGTCCCAGTGTTTTCGGCAGATCAAGAGAAGACTACTTTTACTTGTCCTTTCGGTACCTTTGCTTACCCAAGAATGCCTTTTAGGCTATGTAATGCACCTGCCACCTTTCAACGGTGCATGCTAGCCATCTTCTCTGATATGGGAGATGAATTTTTAGAAGTGTTCATGGATGATTTCTCTGTATTTGGTCCATCATTTGATGAATGTCTCCATAATCTGTCATTAGTGCTCAAGCGTTGTGAAGAGAAAAATCTTGTCTTGAGCTGGGAAAAAAGCCATTTCATGGTGCAAGAGGGAATTGTTTTGGGACATGTAGTCTCAAAAAGGGGAATTGAAGTCGACAAAGCCAAGGTCGATCTCATCACTCATCTACCTCCACCATCTTCGGTGAAACATGTTAGATTGTTCCTTGGTCACGCAGGCTTTTATAGGCGGTTCATTAAAGACTTTAGTAAGATTGCTCGTCCCTTAAGCAGTCTACTAGCCCAAGATGTGCCTTTTGTGTTTGATGATGCATGTAGGCAAGCTTTTGACACTCTTCGTACCTTATTGTCTACTGCACCTATCATTCAGCCCCCTGACTACTCTCTTCCCTTTGAAATCATGTGTGATGCTTCAGACTATGCCATTGGTGCTGTCCTAGGTCAGAGAGTGAATAAGGTTCCTCATGTCATATATTATGCTAGTAAGACCCTTTCTGATGCTCAATTGAATTACACCACTACGGAGAAGGAACTTCTAGCGGTAGTTTATGCCTTGGATAAATTTAGATCCTACCTTTTAGGTTCTAAAATCATCATTTTCTCTGACCATGCTGCGTTAAAACATCTCTTGTCCAAGAAAGACACCAAGCCTCGATTGATAAGATGGATTTTACTTTTACAAGAATTTAATTATGAAATCCGAGATAAGAAAGGTGTTGCCAATGTGGTGGCCGATCATCTGTCTCAAATCCTTGTTGAAACATCTAAAGATGAAGAGCCACTACATGATTCTTTTCCTGATGAACAATTATTTTCCATTTCCCAAATTAAAACACCTTGGTTTGCCAACATTGTGAACTACCTTGCCATAGGTCAGATTCCATCCCATTGGACCAAACATGACAAAGATCTATTCTTTTCTAAGGTTAAATCTTACTTTTGGGATGATCCGTACCTATTTAAAATATGTTCGGACCAGGTGATTCGACGGTATGTGCCTGAGAATGAGATTCATAGCATTTTACATTCTTGTCATTCTCAAGCATGCGGGGGACATTTTGGGGGAAAGAAAACTGCTGCTAAGATTTTGCATAGTGGATTTTATTGGCCAACCTTATTTAAGGGTGCTCATGAGTTCTACAAATCTTGTGATAGATGTCAAAGGTTAGGATCTATCTCTCGAGGAGATATGATGCCTCTCCAACCCATTCTGGTCATAGAATTGTTTGATGTTTGGGGAATTGACTTCATGGGACCCTTTCCACAATCCTTTGGGCACATTTACATTTTGGTTGAAGTAGACTATGTTTCTAAATGGATTGAAGCAATTGCAACTAAGACAAATGATCATAAGGTTGTGGTAAAATTTCTGAAAGATAACATATTTTGTCACTTTGGGACCCCACGAGCTATTATTAATGATGGAGGCACTTATTTTTGTAACAGATCTTTTGAAGCTTTGCTAAAAAAGTACTCTGTTACCCATAAGGTTGCCACTCCATATCATCCCCAAACAAGTGGTCAGGTGGAATTGTCTAATCGGGAGATTAAAAAGATTCTTGAGAAAACTGTTCAACCCGATAGGAAAGATTGGTCCTTGCGCTTAAATGATGCTTTGTGGGCTTACAGGACTGCGTACAAAACTCCCATTGATATGTCACCTTATCGACTCGTTTTTGGGAAAGCTTGTCACTTACCAGTGGAGTTAGAGCACCGTGCCTATTGGGCAATCAAGGCTTTGAATTTTGATATGCATAAAGCAGGATCAGAACGTAAATTGCAACTTAATGAATTAGAAGAAATGCGACTCGACGCTTATGAGAGTGCAAAACTTTATAAAGAACGGACTAAACTAATTCACGATAAATCCATTCTTCGGAAGTCCTTTCAGCCTGCTCAAAAAATTTTGCTTTATAATTCAAGATTGCATCTTTTTCCTGGCAAACTGCACTCTAAATGGTCTGGTCCTTTTACTGTGACTAAAGTGTTTCCTCATGGTGTAGTTGACATTCACAACCCTAAAACCGGTAATACATTCACGGTAAATGGCCAGCGATTAAAACCGTATTTAGAGGGAGTTGCAGATGCTGATGGAACCACTGATTATTTTAACGATCTTGTTTACCTTGAGTGAATTGAAGGACAACGTCTGGCTGAAGACGTAAAACTTAGCGCTCTTGGGAGGCAACCCAATTTTTATTTTCTTGTTTCTTTTCTATTTTTGTTTTTATTTTTATTGTAGGTTATTTCTTACCTATGTGGGGATGCTACAGTTGAGGTTTGGGGGTGTATTTAATTCTTTTCATATTTATATTATCTCCTCCTTCTTCGCTTATATGTTTCATGCTTTACATCTACAATTTCAGGTGACTTCTTTCCTCACTTCTTTTCTTTTACTATTCATTGTAGTATTGTTTTGGTAAATATTGAGGGCAATGTTTAGTTTAGGTTTGGGGGTGTAGAAAAGAAGAAGTGTTATTTTGTTTCCTTATTATCTATTTTCGTTTATGCAATTGCTTATTATCTATTTTTGTTTATTAAAAAACGAAAAAAAATAGTTTTTAGGTTGTTTGTTAGCATTTTTCCTAGGTTTTGATAGTTTATCCAGTGATGATGCATGTTACAATTCTTAAGAGATTAATTTACATTGGAAGTGTGAGTAAGTATACTGGAGGATAGAGAACTTAACTGAGCAGTATATTTCTGTTACAGTCCTCTTGGAACAGGTGCTTGAACTAAATAAAACTCACTCCACACACTAGTTACATAAAGTAATACCCTCTAGAGATTTGTTGAATACTAATCTTCAGTGGGATATCTTTAGTCAGAGTCATTGGGTGATATGTAGTTGTTCTTTGAGCTTAAAAGATCATGATAGACCATTTACTTGGCTATGGCAAGGGCTGGAACCGGAAATAGGTTGAGGGTATAATACAACCTAGACGGAATAAAGATGTGCTGAAAAATATGAATGCTGAAAATGAAAATGTGAAAAAATGAAAAAAAAAATGAAAACAAAATGAAAGAAAGGGGCTGCTTGACTTTATAGGATTAACTTAGGCTGATGCTCAGGCCCGAAGCGGTCTCTTAAAACCTAATGCCCTAAGCCAACTGGTTGGGAGTCATTGGCCTGAGTCATTGCTAAACCTAAGCATCTTGAAGTCAGGCCTTACACAGTCTCGTAAAAAAAAAGGTATGTGGTGTATTATCCTCTCAAATCTAGAATGTTCGACCCGAATGAGGCGTGCAGGCATTTGTGCTATCATGAACCAAAAAATTGGGATGACTATGTAGATTCTGATGTTCTTTGGTTAATGGGTAACACTGGATATGTGTAAAATAGAAATTTAGAATGTATTGCTACAATATTCTACACTTTTTACTATCTATAGTATCACACTATATTATATTTGAGCAGAAATTTCCAAGATGAAAGTGTGGAATAAAACCACTTACTTGAGGACTTCTATATTCCTGTTGATTATGAACCAAGTACGTGTGGTTAATTCTCTTAAGCATTGTAGTTTGCATTTGTCGGGATAATAGGTTTGCTTGTTTTGCATTGCTTTTATTTTATTTTTGTTTTTGCACTTAGGTTAACTAGTTTCACAAATACATGTTTGTGGGTAACATGACTGCAAACCCTTACGAGACAACACTCGTCCTACTAGGGACACCTAGAGGTTTGACGGCTTGTTGCATACGCTCAATGCAATCGTGTTCCCTACGAAAGTGGTGTTTACTTTTATGCATTAGTTTCTTTAGTTGATTGTTTGATTTTATTTTGTTTTGTTTTGCTCGAGGACTAGCAAAATATAGGTTTGGGGGTATTTGATATCTACAAAATAAACATATTTTTATATGCCTTTCTGCCTATATTTTGGTCGTAATTTTTGTTGAAGTAAGGATTATTAATGGTTATTAATGTTAGGTGAGTAATTAGGAGTTTAATGAATAAGTGCGCTTAATTGATTAATTTAGATGCGTTAAGTGGATTTAATGGATTTACATTTAATTATGCATCTAAGTTATATTTAATTTTATCCGCGCAGGTTTTAAAAGTCCCAAATGCATATCGTCAAGAGTGAATGCGCGCCAAACCGTCTATGTGAAGAGATCAGAGATCCGATGAACGAGAGCAATACGACGGGTTTTAAAGAAGAAAAAGAAAAAAGAAGAAGAAGAAATTGAATCTGAACCGACCGGTTTAGTTTCGGTTCGATTCAGAAAAGAAAAAAAAATAACAAATGATCCGACCCAAGCAAAGCTCGGGCCTTTCGTCTGTTTCAGTCGAGCAGAGGGGCGGTCTGTTCTCGAGCGCCGGCAAGGAGCTGGATGACATCGGAAGCTCTCACGGCGGAAGATTCAGTGGCAGCGGAAAGGTTGACGAGGAGGAGAAATAGGCGGCCATTGGCGGGAAAAACAGAGCCTTGTTCGAGTGGGAGAAGACGCCGGCGACGGGGAAGATGAAGGGCAGAGCACGGCGGCGATGTCTTCACGGCGATTGACGGAGGCCATCGGTGATGGGTTCGTACTTGAAGACGGCGGTGGATGTCTCAGCCGAAAATGAAAAAAAAAAAACAGTCCTGCTCGAACTGGAAACAGAGATCTCAATTCGATTTGGAAGCGGCGCATATGCGTGTTCGACTGGGACTTGGCTCGATTGATCAAGGAGGACTCTTTGATTTTGGACTACCTATAAAAATAGAAATGAATCGCAGAAAAACAGAACGAGAGAGTGCTTGACGAAAACAGAGCGCTTTTATATAGAAAAACCAGAGCTTTTCCGGCTATTCTCCGCCGGATTTCGACAAGGTTTTCGCCGGAGGAAGAGGAGAAGAAGATAGGAGAAGAGAAGCTCCGATTTCGCACTGATTTACAATTGCTACAGTGACGATTCAAAATTGCTACAGTACCGTGCTCGAGGAAGAAGATAGTGAATAGTGATTTTGCTACAGTGCTACAGTACCGGGAACAGTAATTTGTGAACCATTTTTCTGCAAATGACTTTTTCGACAAATCAGGCTACTTCTTTCTCCTATTCAATGTCTAGCTAATTTTCTTTATCAAGGCTAGATGAAGCCCTAAATTTGTATTTCCTACTCTTAGTTGTTTAATTTAATAAAAGTTGATAATGATTTTTCATGCTTAATGCGATTTCATTACTGTTCCTCTTAAGTGCTTTGACCGAGACTTAATGAATGATTAATGGAATTTGATCTTGATATTTTATGTGTCTAGATAATAACAGGATTATGATTGATTCTATGCCCGACCAAAGATAGAGTTAATTGTATTAATTTATAGTGGATAAACTTTTCGTGTCTGGACAAGAACGTGTAGTTCATTCACTGGTAATTTGTGTGTCCGGCCAAGAACATAAATTACTATATCATATCAATTTGTGGAAATAATAATTGAGAGTAGTAATTGCATATTTAGTGGTGGATTCGACGCTTTGATATTCTCATTCATCTGATTTCTTATTAAAGTTTATTTTCTTTAATAATTAAATCATTAAAATTCAATCTTTCATTAGAATTAGATTAATCTTCCAAGTCCTTTGGGTTCGACCTCGTTTCCACTAGACTATACTGAGTCTCGTGCGATTGCGAGTAAAAAGAGTTAAAAAATACAATCAATCAGCGTACAACTTCGATATGGATAAAGCCGGTGAGCAGCGAAAACTCCAACTGAGTGAATTAGAGGAGATTCGCTTTGATGCATATGAGAATGTCAAACTCTACAAGATGAGGACCAAAGCAGTACATGACAAGATGATCTTTAGAAAGTCCTTTCAGCCTGATCAGAAAGTGTTACTCTACAATTCTAGGCTTCATATATTTCCTGGGAAGCTCCGATCTCGGTGGTCTGGGCCTTTTATTATCAAAGAAATATTTTCACATGGTGCTGTTGAGATCCAAAATCCAAAAGATGGGAGTACATTCAAAGTTAATGGCCACCATCTAAAACCCTATCTCGAGACTGTTGGTGACTTGGATGATGGGCTGGTGTATTTAATTGATTCGATAATTACAGAATGATCATGGCTCAGTCTGGCTGAAGACGTTAAACTTAGCGCTTGGTGGGAGGCAACCCACGTATTCAGATGTATTCTCTCCTTTTCTTCTTTTTCTTGTTATGTTTCATTGACATTTTCTGTTTTATGCACATTGAGGACAATGTTCATAATAAATTTGGGGGAGGGAATATTGCTTACATATAAAAAAAATTAAAAAATTAAAAAATTGAAAAATTGAAAAATCATAAAAATTTGATTAGTTTTTAAGGTTGTTTGTTAGTAGTTTTTTCTTAGGTTTTGATAGTTTATCCCGTAATAATGCATGTTTCAATTCTTAAGAGATTAATTTGCATTGGAAGTGTGAGTAAGTATACTGCAGGATAGAAACACTTAACTGAGTATATCTTTCTGTTAAAGTCCTCTTGGAACAAGTGCTTGAACTAAGAAAATTCACTCACACACACACTAGTACATAAAGTAATGCCATCTAGAGATTTGTTGAATGCTAATTTACAGTGGGATATTTTTAATCATAGTCATTGGATGATGTGTAATTATCTGTTGAGCTTAAAAGATCATGATAGACCATTTACTTGGCTATGGCAAGGGATTGGAACCGGAAATAGGTTGAGTGCATAATACAGCCTGGACAGAATAAACATGTGCTGAAAAAAAAATGAATGCTAAAAAAAATGCAAAAATGAAAATGAGAAAAAGAAAATGAAAGAAAGGGGCTGCTTAACTTTATAGGATTAACTTAGCTGATGCTCGGGCCCGAAGCAATCTCTTAAAACCTAATGCCCTAAGCCAAATTGGTTGGGAGTCATTGGCCTGAGTCATTGTTAAACCTAAGCATCTTGAAGTCAGGCTTTACACAGTCCTAGCGGAAAAAAAAGTCCTAATGATTGAATATTAATTTTATTATCTCCTAAACTTATGTTTATGCTAGTGTTAGATTAGAATTACTACTACTTTAATATAGTTTTTTGTTTTTGTAGGAAACAAGAGTAAAATGCAGAATTACGGTGAAACGTGACTCTAATGATTGAATATTAATTACTTTGATTGCATATCTTTGATAGGACTGATTTAAGCTTCATGTTAAAGCTCACGAAGTCAGCTTTCCAACGCCATTGGCCGTTCGCAATTCGGAATTCATAGTGAAAAGTTATGATCATTGGAAATATAGCACGCAAAAGATACATGATTAAAGATAATGACCGTCAAGATGAGATTGGATGGATGAGATCGAGACAACGGGTTTTTTGTTTAATAAAGAAAAAAAAGAAATATGAACTAAGTTCCGGTTCAGTTCAACAAAAAAAATAGAACGACCAAGCCGAAGCTCGGGCCGTCCAGAACAGAGCAACCCACGGTGCTCTGCTCGAGCGCCGGCGTGGGGCAAGGCGGGGCTGAGCTCCGTGGGGCGACGGAGAAGGCAGCGAGACCGGCGGCAAGGCTGGTGATGGCGAGGACGGTGACAGGGACGAATGGCACTTCAGAGAAGAAAAAAAAATGACGCCGACCGAGGAAAATAGAGACCGATTCCTATTCAAATTAGAGAGTTGATTTCATTTTCGATTAGGACGCGGATTTGGGTTCGATTCAATTAGGACTTGGACTCTGAATCGCCTATAAAAACAGAGGGGACTCCCGACCGGAAAGAGGAACTGGAGAGACGATTTCTGGCTGGGAAAAGTAGGAGCTTTGGAGGGTATTTCTCGTCGGAAAGCAGAGGCTTTCCAGCGTATTTTTGGCCAAAAAAGGAGGGGGAAGAGGAAGTAACGGCCAGAGGAGAGGAGGAAAAGGACTGAATTTTGGACTGCTACAGTAATTCCCGCGATTTGCTACAGTGTGCGGCTACTTGAGGAAGATGATGAATAGTGTATGAACAGTAAATTGCTACAGTGACCCGTGAACAGTGTTTGATGAATAGTGTTTTCTGGTGATTAGTAAATGATGACTCCGACAAATCAGCAGTGTTCTCCTCCTCCGATGGCCAGCTAAATTCGCGTCCGAGACATAGATGAAACCCGAGTAAATTGGTTGTATTATTTTTTTTATCATCTTAAATTTTACCTTAATTGGTGTATGGATCTTATTATACAATCACTGTTAATTTATTGAAGTTTATTCTATGTGCTGGAGAGGTTATTTGGAGTGTTTTGAAGAAGAAGGGTGTCATAAGAGGTTACATAGATATCATAATGGATATGTATGAAGGGGTTGTGACTAGTGTGCAGACTATTGGGGGGGAAACTAAGGAGTTTCCGGTTACGGTAGGTCTTCATCAAGGGTCAGCCTTAAGTCCGTATCTTTTCGCTTTAGTGATGGATGAGCTTACTAGTCATTTGCAAGATAATGTACCTTGGTGTATGCTTTTTGCAGACGATGTAGTTTTAATTGATGAGAGTAAAATAGGTTTAAATGCGAAATTAGAATTGTGGAGGGTTGCTCTAGAATCAAAAGGTTTTAAAATAAGTAGGACTAAGACAGAGTGCATGGAATTTAAGTTTAAGGAATGTAGAACTATAGATAGAGCCCTAGTTGAAATAGATGGGCAAGAAGTGCTAAGGTGTGATCAATTCCGTTACTTAGGATCCATTATCCATAAAGAAGGGGATATTAATAGTGATGTGGTGCATAGGATAAATGCGGGGTGGGTAAAGTGGAGGGCAGCCTCGGGAGTGTTGTGTGATAAGCGGGTTCCAAAAAGACTTAAAGGCAAGTTCTATAGGACGGCCATTAGGCCTACAATACTCTATGGAGCAGAGTGTTGGGCACCAAAGAGGAGTCATATAGATAAGTTGAGTGTAGCCTAAATGAGAATGTTAAGGTGGATGAGTGGGATAACTAGGAGAGATAGGATTAGAAATGAATATATTCGTGAGAGCCTAGGAGTAGCGCCTTTAGGGGAGAAGCTGAGGGAATATAGGTTGCGTTGGTATGGGCATATGCAAAGAAGACCTTTAGATGCCCTGTGAGAAGATTAGAAGGGATACAGGTAAACGATGCTAAAAGAGGGAGAGGGAGACCTAAGAGAACTTGGATGGAGTTAATAAGAAAGAATTTGACTTTACTATCTCTTACAAAAGAGGTAGCCCAAAACAGGCTGGAATGGAGGAGTAAGATCCGTGTCGCCGACCCCAAATAGTTGGGAAAAGGCGCTAATTGATTATGATTATGATTATGATTATTCTATGTGCTGGAGAGAGGCTAGAGTGAATTCTTGTTAATTTCAATCTGAGGAATACTTGTGTGTCCGAGATGAACGTAAGTAGACTAAGGTGTTATAAAGGAATTAGATTTTATTGATTTATGCTCGAGAGAGATAAATCATAGTTCTATATTTTAATTGATTTATGTGTTACGTCCGAGAGGAGAGCACAATATTTTGAATTGACAAGTATATGTCCGAGAGGAATATGCTAGCCAATTAAGAATTTATTCAAAAGAGAGAGAAAGAGAGAGACGATAAGCTGGTTTATTGTGTGGTGGATTCGAAGCCTTGGCACTTCTCCATATTAGTATAACTCGTTTAGTTAGTTAAAGTTTAATTAAAATTCTTTCTTAAATCAAACTACAACTTTTCTTTCACTTGAATTTGGTAAATCATTCATCCGTCCCTGAGGTTCGACAACTGTTAAGCATGAAAAATACACATTTTATATGCCTTTTTACCTATTTGTTAGTCATGTTTTCTAATTTAAATGAGGAATAAAGTGAATTTTAGTCATTCGTTTAGTAATTAGGAATTAATTAAATAATGCTCTCTAAATGGCTCAAATTTCAATATGTTCTACCATTTTATGAATTATTTGGTATATCTAATGTGGGACATGTTTTATTTTGTATAGGTTCAAATGCTCGTACTGCAGAACAGCCAAATTGACGCCAATAGACGGGTTTTGAAGTGCCAAAGCGACCCAAAAGCTGAGATAATGTGCAGAGAAGATCTAAGCCGTTGATGTTCACTGATGAAGAAGACGGGCGTGAAATCAATGGATGAGCGTTCAGATTTGATCCGACGAATGACATTGATACAACGGGTTTTTTAAAAAAAAGAAGAAGAACCGAACCGAACTGGTTCGTTCGGGTCGAAAGTAAAAAAAAAACAAAAGAAAAGAAGAAAGAAGAACCCGAGCGAAAGCTCGGGTGTCTTCTTCCTGAAACAAAGCAGCGCCTCGAGCTTCTGCTCGAGGCGATGGACGGCGGTGGTCGCTAGGTGACGACGGTGGCGGTTCTGGGTTCCGGCGGTTCTGGGGTCTGCCTGACGGCGATTGACGGAGGTTACGGCGGAGTTCGAGCACGGCAGAGGAGTTCATGGCGAAATCAGGCCGATGGCGATGGATGGGTCTGATGGCGAGGCGACAGCGGACTGGAGGACGGTGAAGCGACGGTGACGGCCATGGATTCCGGCAATCGATCGAAGGAGATGGTCACGGCAAGACGGCGCGATGAGGAGCAACTGACGAAATGCTCGATTTGGAAACTCGTTGCAATAAAGCCGAATCGGGAAAGTGACGAGGAATTAGGAAAAATCCGGATCTGCTTCAGAATGGTAAGCTTTCATTGTTGGTTTCGATTGGAGATTGCAAAGGGTCGGATTTGGATTAGCAAAAAGGAGAAAGCTTTATTTTGGGTGCTTCTGCCCTGTTTCAAAGAAGAAAGCTCAAATTTTTTTTTCTACAAATTGGGCTTAAATTCGAAGGGAAAACTAGCCGGATTTAGATGATTTAAAGGTGGCCAAAGGGAAAGTTTTGATTTGTACGAAATTGGTATGGAAAGGAGCTGGATTTGGGAGGAAGAGACCTGTTCTGCAGTTGATATAAACAGAACAGAACACAGAGTTCGACAGAGAGCAGAGAACAGTTCGACAGAGAGGAGACGACCAGATCTTTTTCATTTTTTTGTTTCAAATTTTGAGTTTCATTCTTGTTTTCATCTTTGATTTTTCATTCTGAGTTGTTACTGCTAAAGAGGAAATCTGCTCGAGCTGTTACTATTAGAACAGTCAACCGAGACCGAGAGAAGAGGAACAGTGTATTCTGTTTTATTTTTCATTATCTCACAATTCCTGTAAGTCAGTATTTACCTTTAATTCAAATGAATTCCTTTCAGTTTACAGTTAATTTCTATAGTATGAGTAGCTAAATCCCTGTCTAGGGCTGAGATGAAGCCATGATTAGTTGTAGGAATAGTATTCATGTGATGCAATTGCTATTTCAAATTAATGCGTTTTAACGATTGTTATTCTCAAATTAATTGCATTGGGTTATATGTTGAACATGCTATTTAGATATTACTTGTGATTTATCAAATGATGGATACATGTAATAATTTGAATCTCATCTGTTGATATGCAAGAGAATACAAAATTCTATTTAAAAATCTATATGCTTTAATGCTGAAATTTTCCGTAGGAGAATAGATTGAATTCCAATTCTCTACGAGATAATCGTGAAAACAATTGCTGATTTTAAAAGAAATATTCCTATGATTGTCATGTGCTGATTCTTATGCCCTAGTGTTTTAAATTCTTGATTAAAGTTTCAATTTTTATTTGTCAATTAGTTTCTTTTTCATAGATTATTTAATTGCCTTTAGATTAATTTCTTAGTTAAAGCTGTTTAATTGCATTGAGTCTTCGATTAGTCGTAGTTGTAGTGAATCAAATCAATTTAATTCTTCAACAAGGGTAATAATCTGATCTTCGAATTAGAATTCCAAAAACACAAGTCCCTATGGGTTCGACCTCGTAAGAATTGTGCGACTATACTCCAAACACGATTCGTACACTTGCGAGTAAAATTAAGAGATTAATTAAAACAACAACAACAACCCTTTAATACTCATTGTAGTACAATTGTCTTATGCAATTGTAATGATTTTATATTTAAACGATCAGATATCAAGGAGAAGAAATCGCGTGACTTCTTTGTGGGCTTCATGGTCCAATAAAAATGAGAATTTTCTCAAATATATACAGTATTTTGGCTGGTCAATGGGCCAACCTGGCTGGTCAAAGAGCCCGACACTATATGCTCCCTGTTTTTTTTAAGATAGGGTATCAATCAATTAATAGGCTGGTCAATGGGCCAACCTGGCTCCAGTAGGCTGAACCCAGTTTGGTAAAGGTTGTTGCCACGGCTTACGCACATAACCTTAGTATCTAAGCACCTACATATCCTACTTAAATCTTAATTAACTTGACTTAAATATCCAAACACATTGTTAAAAGGCAGTGTCTATCCCTCTAGACCCCACTGCCTCCACTGTCAGCATGAATATTCAAGCACCTACATATCCTACTTAATCTTAATTTACTTTCGTTTTTGCTACAATAACTTGATTTACTTGACTAAACAAAGGCATTGCTAAAAAAACACAGTATTTAGTGTCTAGGCTACAATGACTCTCCACAGTCAACAGACTAAACGCCAACAAAGACCATAGTTGTCAAGATCAGTGGTAATTACTTGAAGCTTCCTATACTTTGAAAGACCCACAAGGGCAATGCTATTTGACAGAGAAATGTCTTGAAAGTTTAAGTCATTAGTCCAAGACTAATGACGTTTAAGCTCGTGCAGAAGAACTGGACATGGTCATGGTTTCATTCCACACGGCCATCAAAAGTCATTCTTCAAGTTTTGAGACCAACCAATCTGCAATTTTCACTCATTCATTATCAAAACATAGGTGAGAAATAGTCCACTGCCCACAGTGTTAAGTTGAATTATAAATAAGCATGTTAATAACATGTCGCCTAATAACTTAAGCTAGTATGTTTGTTTACATGGTATTACAGTAGGGTTGAGTTGAGTTTGTAGATAAACATTATAATAAAAGCGTTACCAAACAAATCAAGCTACTTCCTCCAACCCATAAGCTCGCTTACATTAGTTTTTCCACGACCCGGTCAATTATGTTCCACCTACCCTCTTCCTGGCTACATATCTTTCCGGCCAAGGAATGGAAAATTTTCTTCAAAATGAGTGAAATTTATTGGACACTAAGATGGGCATAAAACACATAATTTCTCTGTTTCCTTTTGTTTTTGGCCATGAGAGAGAAAAACCAGCCATCTAATGTTGGACCATTGTTTTTCAAATACAGAGAAGCTTCGTTGGACGACAAGAGTCTTATTTCACAAGACATTAGAGTAGTAATGAATTGAGATATAAAATAAATGGCATAATAATTTGTTACCTTAGATCGAGAGTAGTTTTCTCTTATTTGTGCTTCGAGGCATACTTTCCCCAAGGTCTTAGCTATAAAGCACAGATAGGAATACGGCGACACAATACAATATGATACCGCCACAGGGACAATATTGCGACACAATACAATATGATACCGCCACAGGGACAATATTTTCCCAAAACGTAAAATATGACATGGCTAATAAAAAATTAATTATATAATTTTTAAATATATTTTTTGGTATTGTAACACCACAATTATCTCATAAAAAATGACGGAAGGGAGCATCATCTGCCCAAATAGAATTGAAGTATTCCTAAATTCATCCCATCAAAAACTAAGCTTTTCTTCTCATGAAAATCAGAAATTTACTACACCATTTCAAAGCTACCAAACTTCATCTCTTGCTTGTCACTATGTGGTAAGACGTCCATTAATAATCAAGTTGCCAATTCCAAAAGTTAAATGTTCTATTAAGCTTATTCCACTGACAATCCAATTTTTTT
This sequence comes from Houttuynia cordata, assembly GCA_039654745.1. Lineage (NCBI taxonomy): Eukaryota > Viridiplantae > Streptophyta > Magnoliopsida > Piperales > Saururaceae > Houttuynia > Houttuynia cordata. Next base: position 6,351,090 of record CM077511.1, read on the forward strand.
TCTTGGTTTTTTGAAGGGGTGTGTTAATTGAAATCTAACTAAAAATGGAAAACCCCAAATGAGCTGCTACAAGAATTTCAATCAATTGCCATTTCAATCACTCGCCAGGCCGGCTTTCAGTTTCTTGAAAAACTTCGATGACGACGTCGAAGAGGAAGACAAGATGAAGCAGAGGAGGATGAGCTCCACCGCTCCAGCTGGGGGAGTTGCGACTTGAGCTGGCGAATCGGCTCCCACTCCTCCCTCTCCCTGCACCAGCCCATGGTTTTAATCCCACGCACCCACTCGACAAATTTCACCCCATCCTCAGCCTCGGAGGCGGAGGATCCAGGCGCCATTGCTGTCGTTTTACGAGGGAGTGGTCCAATAGCGGAGCACGCTTTGGCTGAAGTCCGACGAGGAGTAGACATGGCGGAACTTGGAGAGCTTGGGCTGGATCAACTTCACCAGGACTAGGTTCTCGAGCTTCCGGTCGATGGAGGTGGCCGACTTCCGGAAGGTGCTCGCCTGCACTTGCATTAGCTGGAGGTCCGCGTCCACCGAGTCCTGCACCTCCTGCCACCTCCTCTGTATCATCGCCAATGGGCTCGACACCGCGCTAATCATCCTCGGCTCCGCCTCTCACTCGAGTGGTGCTCACTCGCTCGAGTATCCATTTGTGTCGAAAACGTGTCCATTTTTTTGAAAATTTTGGATATCCGCAGGATATGCAGGCAACCGTGTCGCTGCCTTATTCATATCAGATATGGATATAAGAGCTAATTTGCCATATATGTGCTTCTTCTCTCCTCATATTATACGTGCAATGCATACTAATAGGCCATTTAGGGCGTAATAAAAAGCAAAATATCCACAGTGGATGTTTCACTTCACTATTTATTTCATATTTTTTTCACTTTCAGTTGAAACTCTTCAGGACGTGTTTCACACGTCCACAATGAAAAATCCAGAAATGAATAATAAAAGTGGATTTTTGACTGTGGATGTTTTGGATTAATCACGAACCAAACGGCCTATAAAAATATGTGTACCAAACACCAATGACCATGCTATTTTGATTGTGTGGCACTGCACATATGATTGGGGAGGCATGCAAAATTTTCATAACTCACCCCTCTAAATAACTCATGTCTCATAATCTTAATCCTTGGATGTGCCATGGGCAGCTTACATCTGCACGTTTTGAGCAATTTGGAGTTAGGAGGGTCTCGGACGTATATTTTGGAATCTAAGTAGCTACCTAATTGGTAAATTCGTATTTGTAATATTTTTGTAACAATGTAGAATCGCTTGTATGATAATGTACAATCATGGCATGTGTTGTTGTTTTAATTAATCTCTTAATTTTACTCGCAAGTGTACAAATCGTATTTGGAGTACAGTTGCATAATTTTACGAGGTCGAACCCACAGAGACTTGTATTTATGGAATTCTAATTCGAAGATCAGATTACTACCCTTGTTGAAGAATTTAATTGATTCGATTAACTACAACTACGACTAATCAAAGATTCAATGCAATTAAATAACTTTAACTAACCAATTAATATAAAAGTAATTAATTAATCTACTGAAAAAAGACTTATTTGACAAATAAAAATTAGAACTTTTAATCAAATACTTAAAATACTAGGGTATAAGAATAAACACATAACAATTATATGAATAATTATCCACAATCAACAATTGTTCTCACGATTATCTCGTAGAGAATTGGAATTCAATTTATTCTCTCACGAAAGATTTCAACATGAAAGCATATAAATTTTGAATTCTCTTGCATATCAATAGATGAAATTCAAATCATTAGTTGTATCCATAATTTGATAAATCACAACTAATACCCAAACATCATATTAAACATATAACTCAATGCAATTAATTTAAGAATAACAATCATTAAAGCGTGTTAATTTAGAGATAACAATTGCGTCATATGAATCCTACTCCTACAACCAATCATGGCTTCATCTCAGCCCTAGACAGGAAATTAACTACTCATGCTAAGGAATTGAATTGCAAAATCAAAGGAGTTCATCTCAATTAAAAATTAAATTCAACTTACAAAAATTTTGGAATAATAGAAAAATAACAAAATGCACTGCTCTCGATCAACTGTTCCCAGCACAGTTCGTTACAAGAAATGCAAATTCAATGAAGCCACATCAACAGCCGGATTGAAAAACTAAAATGAAAACAAGAACAGATAACTGAAATCGAAATTTGAAACTGGAAAAAAAATAGAACTCTCTGGTCGTCTGTCTCGAGTGGTCGATCCCCTCTGTTCTTCTACTCCTCTGCTTTTATAGACTGCAAACAACCCATGCCAATCCAATCCGAATCTGATCCCATATTCAGCACGACTCTGCTTTGAACGAGTCCCAAATCTGTCCAAAAAATTCGAGCTTTCCTAATTGTTTTGGTTTTTGTTTGAGACCCCTACACGAACACAACTCCACAGTCCAAATCAAGCACGCCTTCTCCGAAATCAGGCTTCTTTCCTCCTCGCCATGGCCTGCCGTGCTCGAACTCAGCCGCCATCATTTCATCGTGCCCATAGCCGCCATCGTCTTCGTCGTCACCCTTCAGTCCGCTGTCGCCTTTGGTCTTAATCGTGACCGCCGCCGACGTCGCTTTGTCAACCTCGCCACTGATTGTGCTATGCTGGTTTGCCACCGTCATGCCATCACTTCGGCTGACCCATATCCGCCATCTGATTTCACCTGGAATCTCATGGCAGCTGAGCAGAACCCAAGCTCTACTCTCTGTTCTTCGACTGGAACGCCCGACGGCTCGAGCGGAAGCTCAAGCCTCTATTTCCTTTTTTCTTCTCATTGAACAGGACCATTGAACTGGCTTGGTTCAATCTTTTCTTTCTCTTTTTTTTTCTTCTTTCGATCAAATAAAACCCATTGTAAGAATTTTATCCGCTCGATCAAATTTGAACGCCCGTTTTTAATTCCACTCCCGTCTTCTCTTAAATGGACATCAACGGTTCAGATCTTTTTGGTGAGTGATCTCAGCTCTTGGGTCACTTTGGCACTTTAAAACCCCTCTAATGGCTTCACTTTTGCTGTTCTGCAGTTCGAGTACTTGAACCTACTTAAATAAGATATGTCCCACATTAGACACACCAAATATTCATTAAATTACGGAACACATTTAAAGCAAATTACTTATTCAATTCCTAATTACTAAAACTCACTTTATTTCTTATTTTAACTAAAAAATACGACTAATAAATAGGTAAAAAGGCATATAAAAATATGTATTTTTCATGCGTAACAGCGTGCTAATTTTTTTGTATACTTCTGTACCTTATTACCATAGTCTACACTCGCTCTCTCTCTCTCTCTCTCTCTCTCTCTCCATAAATAGTCTATGCATCAACACATTAGAATCTCAATCTCATGACCTGCCCTATTTATAGGCGGGTAAGCTGGTTTTAATTACCCGCCCGCGTCTTATCATCACATGTATGAGCGCGGTGCACACAAACTAAACCCAAGTTCTCCATCCAAAAAAGCCTAGTTGTATTTAAAAAATTAAAAAAATTACCGATTCAGAATTAAGTAACTAGATTTGACCTATAAGGCAAAAGATCCTCACGAACTTGAATGTACAGGGGTAAGTAGAGGCTTGAAATGTTGTGGGTTGTACTTGACATAAATTTAACTCATTTTCAAATGCTGCCAGGTTTTCTTGGATAGAGGGAATAGTTGAAAGCGCAAAAAAGAAAAGGAAAAAAAAAGCCAATATTTGTTACAAAAAAGGAAAGGGCAACACTTTTCAATACCCCAAAATTTAGAAAATAAAACCCACTTTCATAAGTAGGTTTGGAAAAAAGTCATTTTTTCGAACGTGCTCAATAACACACCAATGTTATAGTGTTATATTTTGAAGGTAGAGTTCCACCGGCAAAAGTCTCAAACAGTAGCATTCCACCGATGAAATAGAAATAATAGCTAATTCAACCGTCCCTTAGTTCAATCCTCAACAATCGAGCTGACCATCCACCAAATAAAATATAGGGGAATTCTATCGGCAAAATCGTGACAGAGTATAATGTGGTGCTAAGTGGGGCTCACTAAAAAAAAGGAGGCAGCAGCCCTTGACAGGTCAAACTTGACACGGAAGAACCCAAACTTGTTAAAAACGGCGAGACGGGAGAGCGGCATCTCAGACATTCAAGTCGCCGCCAAAAGCTCCCCCACTGACCCAGCTCCAGCTGCCTGGTCGCTCCTCCATTCCTCGCCGGCGACCGGCGGAGCCAGAGGCGGCGGCGCCGCCATTGCCGGCCGAGTTGATTCAGCTACCGCGCGGTGACGCCGTCTCTTCTCTTTGCTCTCCCCGCTAGCTCCTCCAGCTGGACCGCTTCTGCTTCTCCTCTGATCTGTCGGACAGCTGAGGCGGCTTCTGCTAGCTGAGACTTGTAGCCATATAAGCTTGTTCCGTGCTTTGACTTGTAGAAAATTGCGTGGTTGGTGGCATAATTTGGTTTTGCAGCATCTGAGGATCTTCTTGTGAAGCTTAAGATTGGGTTTTTACTTGAATTTGCAAATTTTCGTCTTTTCAGGGTCATCTGGGATAATTTGGAGATTCTTGAATTTTGTAAAACTCGTCCTAGCAGAAATTTGGATCTGTAAGTTGCTTTGAGGTAATGATTGACCGCGTTTTTTACGAATTTCAGCGAATTATTTGGAGCTCTGAGAGATTCATGGTGAATTAGTCTGTTGAATATTGTTGTCTATTGTGGGGATTGTGAAATCCTGGATTTGTTATTGGGAGAAGTTGGGAAAAATTGATTATTTTGATAGAAGGGGATTTCTTGTCATGATTTTTGGTTAGTTGAACAATAGAGGATGTTGGAGTTGATTTTGTTGCAGTTGAGCTAAGGTTCAAGACTAATTGACATTAGGCTGTTGGAGTTTTTGTTTTTGAACATTGAATTATTTGGAGGAAGATGTCTGGGGCGACTGAGATAATGATTAGTGCATCACTGGTTCCACTCTCTGAAGTTCTGTCAAAGATTATAGAGGAGATAAATGCAACAGTGATTGCTGCCAAAGATGTCCTTATTGAGCAAGAGAGTTTCACAACAGTGTCTAGCTTCCTGGAAAGGATTGTTCCTGTTCTAAGAGAACTTATTAGAAGGAACACTGAGAAGTATGAGAGCTTAAATGCGGCCATTGAGATCTTGAGTAGAGAGGTCAGAGTTGCCAGGCAGCTGACTTCAGATTGCTGTAAGAAAAATAAGGTGTATCTGTTAGTCAATTGTCGGAGAATTGTTAAGAAGTTACAAGACACAACAAGGGAGATTAGTCGCGCACTAAGTTTGGTCCCTCTGGCCTCCCTAGATTTGTCATCTAGCATAAAGGAAGAAGTTAATAATCTTTGTAATAATATGCTGGAAGCAGATTTCAGGGCGGCAGTCGCAGAAGAAAGATTACTGCAACAAATTGAGTCAGGAATTCAGGAGCAGAATGCTGATCGATCGTATGCAAATAAGATTCTAGTAGAAATTGCAAAAGTAATTGGCGTCTCAACTGAAAGATCAGATATGAAGAGGGTTATGGATGAGTTTAAAAATGAAATAGAAGAAGCTCGACTGAGAAAAGATCAGGCTGAAGCTATGCACATGGAGCAGATTATAACTTTGCTTGGAAGAGCAGATGCTGCTTTGTCTCCAATAGAAAGAGAAAAAAAATATTTCAGGAAGAGGAATTCTTTAGGAAATCAGCCCCTTGAGCCCCTCCAGTCATTTTATTGCCCTATTACTCGTGATGTAATGGTGGATCCTGTGGAGACATCCTCTGGGCAGACATTTGAGAGGTCTGCAATTGAAAAATGGCTTGCAGATGGGAACACCACATGCCCATTGACTATGATCCCATTAATCAGTGGAATGTTGCGACCTAACATCACTCTTAGGAAATCTATTGAAGAGTGGAAGGATCGCAACACCATGATAACCATTTCTCAAATGAGAAGTAAACTTTCCTCTGGTGATGATGAAGAAGTAATTCAGTGCCTTAGCCATCTGCTAGAGCTCTGTAAAGAAAGAGATTTGCACCGTGAGTGGGTAGCCTTAGAGAACTGCATACCAGTTTTGGTAGGTTTCCTCGATGGGCACCATTCAGAGATAAGACAGCATGCTTTAGCCATCCTTTGTATTTTGGCAAAGGATCACGATGATAACAAGGTACTTCTAGATACATTCTTCTTTTTTACGACCTTATGTCAGTTATCATTGCTATTGGTGTCACTATAATCATTTTTATCATATCCAGCGTGATTCTTGTAATTTACAGCTACATAAGAGGAGAGAAATGTATCAATGTATCTAATGAGATGATGATTACAGGATAAATCTTGATTTATCATCTTTCAGCTAAACATTGGAATCAAAGTAACTCGTTTGAATTGTGCATTATATGCTGAGTCAGTTATCAGTGGTTGATATCAAATTGAATTATGGTTAAGTTGCTGTTTGTAGCATACATTCTGCAGACTATTACCTCATCTCACCAGGTGATGGCTGCTTGCTGTACTTAAAATAAGCACAAAAGCGTGGACACTGGCATGATATACCAACTAGTTTTTGTTACCCAAAGTTGTCATTTATAAATGTAAGATTAAATTACTGAAGAACGCTGGTTATTCACTGTCATAGGTCATTTTAAAATTTGTTACTATTTATATTGGTCATTTAAAGATTGTTTTTCTGTTTTTTTCATGTTACAAATACCTCCCCTTGATTATATGACAATATCATGTAATGTCCTTTTGGCTTCTTCATAGTCATTTACCTCCGTTCTCTTTACTCTGGTCATCTCACTGCTCAAACCCTTCTCTGGAAGCCCAACATAATCCTTTTGGGTCATGATATTACTACTCCACTTTTCTACTCCATTTTCCTACTCCTCGTAGGAAAATGGAGTAGAAAAGTGGAGTACTAATATCATTACCCATCCCTTTCCCTCTTCTGTGGAGAGCTTCTTTTTCCTCATCCCCCCCAGTCATTCCAACTATCATTTGTTCCTTCCAGGCTCTTCCTCCTCTCTTCTAAATATCTGGTGGACCATCATCTCTTGATGCTCTTTCTCTGGCACTCTCTCTTTCTCTGGCTATCTCTCCATGATCTTTTCTTCGTCTTGGGTCAATTTAACCTATCATCCATCTTATGGGTGAGCGTCGCTATTCTGATTGTTAAAATTTTAGGAGAGTGAACCCCATCCTAATTACCAAAACAAACAACCCCATCCCTCTTCTTTGGCTAGGTCCATTCATCTTTTCTTCATTTCCAATCAACCCTACCTTCGTTCCAAGTTTTCTGGCCAGCCCTATTCTTTCTTCTTTGTCTCGGTCACAACCAAATCCCTCCCCCGTCTACCATCAGGCATGTATTTCTATTATACCATCAATAGTGTATTGACGTGTTATCATCTTTTTTGTTGTCATGACTTGGTCGTTAAGCTAGTCTTTTGAAATCACAAGGGTATTATTTTAAATATTCAGGGTGTCTTGGCAACAAATGTAATTTACCCCTTTTGTTTGAAGATAGGAAGAATAATTCAAATAGTTACACACAGTAAGTTAATAACTATTCTGAATCCAAGTCAGCTCATTGATCAGATGAGTTATATGTGCATAATGGTTTATTTGAATTTAACACTAAGTGAGGACCTTCTAATGAAGATACATACACTATAACATGCTTGTGTCGCAGTACTCTTTGTGGGGATATAGTTTAGTCCTCAAGCTTGCTTGATGGGCATGCCTAGTCCCATGGAAACATGGCCTTCAGGTCATAAAAAAGAGGGCCTCCGAAAATTCTTCTGACCTTGAGATGTGGAGCATATGGATCATTATGCCACTTCCATATAGTTCTGCCATTTTAAGTAACAGTTAAAACTCAATGACACATACCAATTTGATAGGGTGTTGATGAATATAATAGTTGAAACTGATATGAATTGACCAAGATTGCATGCCCCAGATCAGGACAAAACTTGGGGTTCCTAGTTTGTGGGGACTTTTTTCCAAGCATGATGGCTACTTGTTGCATGTGACCTGTTAGATCCAGATACTTGTGGATGCTTGCTGAGCCAAGTTATAATTGCCATGCATGTTGTTGATACAAGATATCTTAGGCGGGCAAGGTATAATTTGCTATTGCTGTGATGCATATGAAGAACATCTTCTCTTAACAGGAACGAATAGCTGAAGTAAATAACTCCATTGAGTTCGTTGTTCGTGCTCTTGCGAGGCGAATTGCTGAAAGTAAGTTAGCAGTGGCTTTGCTACTGGAGCTGTCAAAACTAGATGTTATTCGGGATCGTATTGGCAAAGTACAGGGCTGCATACTTCTCCTGGTAACACTTTCCAATGGAGATAATGGTCAGGCTGCAAACGATGCAATGGCTCTTTTGGAGAATCTTTCTTTCATCGAGGAATATGTTGTACAAATGGCCAAGGCAAATTACTTTAAACCTTTGCTTGAGAGACTATATTCAGGTACGTTCTTTGGTCTTAGCTTTATAGTTATTGTTAGTGTTGCATCTTAGCTTGCTCTAGCAAGTTTCAAAAGGACGAATTTACATACAATAATCGAGAGCTGGGCATCTACTTTCTAGAACGGAGTCTCAGTTTGATTATGATTTACTGCTAAGATAGTTAGCAGAAACTATGTAGAGCACTCGACTGTTAAGGAGCATAAATTTTTCTGTCTAATTTAGGGCAGAAAATGGAAAAATGAAGTATTTTCAAGTAGAAACACAACATTTTATAGAAGTTTATGTTTCCTTGTACGTCTTTTTCTATGCACTTAAAGAAGAATTGTAGGCTCCATCTGCAATATCGGAAATATGGAGTAAACATAGAGAATAGAATGTTAGAGACATGCTTAAAAATTTTAGTACGAAGTGTTCTTCATAATGTTCATTTGTTACTTACTGGTCAATCACTCAGACTACAGACTTTTTACTATCTAATTGCTACTTGTTTTTTGCTAACTGCTGTCATAGAATTGTTTTAACTGAGAAAAACAAGTTATGGTATTATGTGTAGGTATATTACTTTTGCTTTTATGTTTTGCAACAATACTATGCTTTGTTTTTTATTATAGCTATCTGCGCTGTCACAATACCTAGAGGTAATAATGTCAAACAATGGTGTTGTGCACCCTAGATGGATGCACAATAGCCGGCGGCTAAAAGCAGGGAAGGGGGATGAGAATAGAGAAGAAGGAGGTGAGAAACTAGGGTTTAATTTATTCATAATGCAAATAGGACAGGATGTCCCCTACATATAGGTGCTAATCCTGTATCTGATGGGCCTTAACACATAAATACCAAAATAACATATCCCTAAAAGCAACGGCCCACATGGCCTTATTAAATAAAGAGATATCCTAATATCTAAGGAGACGTAACATTCCACCACAAGGCGTAAATGTAGGGAAACGAGCATAGAAAACATCCTCTAATTCCCATGTTGCGTCATCCAAGGAATGATCGTGCCATGCAACCAGCACCTCAGTCACCAAGCGTCTAGAATGAAGCCCTGCGGCGATCCAATATAGATGAAGGAAGGTCAGGAGGATCTGCCGGCATTAGCAATTGGCGCAAGCACCTCACTAGAAAGGCGAGAAGGATCCCCCACAAATTGTCGAAGGCGGGACACATGAAAAACTGGATGGACCTGGGAATGCGGCGGCAACTGCAGATGATAAGCAACTGACCCAATATGCTTCAACACCTGATAAGGACCATAGAATTGATGCGCCAATTTGGCTGAAGCAACGGGCGCCAAAGAATGTTGCCGATGGGGCAATAGATTAACATAAACCATATCCCCAACTGAGAACTCCCAATCCGTATGAGAGTGATCATATATCTGTTTCATCTGATTCTGGGCAGCTGTGAGGTTAGCCTTAAGCTGACACAGGATGTCATCCCGCGTCTGAAGTGCATAATCCACCTCGCTCATAAAAGAACTAAAAGGCAAGTATCGGATCGCTGTAGGCGGAGGCCGGCCATAAACCACCTCGAAAGGGGTAAAACCCGTAGAGGTGTGATAAACTGTGTTATACGACCATTCAGCCCAGTGTAGAAGTTGGAGCCACCGACGAGGCTCCTCACCGACAAAACATCGAAGGTACTGTTCAAGGCAACGGTTGACTACCTCGGTTTGCCCGTCACTCTGCGGATGATAAGCAGTACTCGTATGCAACTTAGTATCCTGTAAGGCAAAGAATTCCCGCCAGAAAAGAGAAATAAAGATTTTATCCCGATCTGACACAATGGTCCGTGGCATGCCATGCAACTTGGCCACTTTTCGAATATAAATTTCAGCAATTGTTTTAGCCGTATAGGGGTGACCAAAGGAAATTCTGACTAATACGCTTGTAGGTGCGGAATGATCCTTCGTGACCCGCACTTGGAGTGCCATGAAAGAAAGATATAATAGCCTGCCGTAGGGCCGGGATCGGATGAACCCATAGCCGATGCTTCCACAAAATATAATTTCCCTATAAAATAAAAGAAGGTAAGCATGTCGGATCAGCCCAGAGACGATGTAAGATATCCACGGCCTCAGGAACATCCCGATACGTCTAAAGCAAATTGGACATAAAGGGAAAGGTAGGTACGGATAGACCCATGAGGGCCACCTCTGCATCTCGCCTGGATAGAGCATCAGCTACGGTATTGTCGGACCCCCGTTTGTAAACCATATCATAGTCATAGCCCATAAGTTTAGTCACGCAACGCTACTGAGCTGAAGTAGAGATTCGCTGGTCATGAAAATACTTCAGAGGTTGATGGTCCGTCCGAATAATAAAGTACCGACCCAATAGATATGGATGCCATTTCGTAATGGCGTGCACAATAGCAAGTATCTCACGTTCGTAGGCTGACAAACAGAGGGAGCACCCTGATAAGGCCTTGCTAAAGAAGGCAATGGGCCGCTCAACCTGTAGAAGGACAACTCTTAGTCCACTATCAGAAGCATCAGTTTCAACCACAAATGGCTGAGAGAAATCCGCCAAAGCCAGGACTGGGTCGGTAGACATAGCCTGTTTCAGAGTGTCAAAGGTCACCTGGGCCGTAGGACTCCATTGGAAGGCCCCGGCCTTCAACAAGGCAGTAAGGGGTGCGGCTAGAGTACCATAATGGGTAATAAAGCGTCGATAGTAGCCCGTCAGCCCAAGAAATCCACGTAAGGCCTTCGGCGACTTAGGAGAATCGAGCATGGTGGCCACTATCACGCCCCGGGCACCGCCCGATCCGAACCGAAAATGGTCCAAGAGTCGAACCGGCACACGGGGGCGACGTTAAGAGATATAGCGGAAGACTTATGCCCCTCTTACGGGCGGTCTCACTAACAGAGTTACGCATAAATAGTTTTGAGCAAGAGTAAATAAGAGGAATAAAAGTAGAGTCTAACTCAAAGTAGATCGACAAGTCATTAAACCCACAAAATACAAATTTGAGCCAACACACCAGCTCGAATCAAAAAGGTCTACAAGTCTCAACATACCAAATATAACAACTCCAAAAGATAAACTAATCAAGTCTAAGGCATCCACACCCAATCCCGCTCTCTCTACGATCACTCCTCAAATAGAGGATCCTGTCCGTCTGCGTGTCGCACCACGCAGCCCCAAAACAAAACAAAGAAAGAGGGGTGAGTATAAAACTCAGTAATGGTTTTATATAATCGACAATAATAAAAAATCACAAGGCATCATAACATAGCTAAAAATCCATATTCGACATGATTATTCCATTATCTAGTCATGCATGTACAGCACATAAACCTGCATAACCATATCACATTCACATGCTATCATATCGCGCATCTATTCGATAATCCTGCATAATGATATCTCATTCACATACTTTCATCTTGATCAGGCATTCATATCTCATACATTCACCTTACATAACCAAAGTAGCCCAGCTTGGCACATTTATGCTTTCACATCTCAAAATTTCACCCTGCATGTCCAATGTAACCAAAACATGGTACAATCATGCATAACATCGCAATAAGCATATATCATCACAACAGTGAATGCCTCCATCAAGGAGTAACACAATCTGCCATAAAAGGCGGGACACAATCAAGGCCCGAAGGCGTATCATGGTCCGGTTCCTACACAGGAATCAAGGGGGTGGTCAATCCCAACGTGTTGTTCGCCCTGGACAATCCTGGCCAAGGATGCCCGAATCTCAAATAGAGAAACTAGAGCAGGTGTGTTCGCCCTGGGTAGTCTCCTGCGGTGGGGGAGAGCCCGAATCTCATCCTGAGAAACTAGAACACGTGGTAGCTGGTGCACAAGAGCCTACCACCCGGGTGCTCAGTGTCCGGTTTTTGACCTCTCAACTCCGCAAGGCAAGTCCATCCCTCGCCCCCTCATATCTCAATCAAACTCAACCCGGGGAGTGAACCTGTTCCAGGAGGGAACAAAATCGAAAACATGTCCTTTCGGACCAACCAAGTTTCGATTAATCCATCGATCGATTAATCCGGCATACAATCTCACACATTGCATACAATTGATCAATTCCGTTTAAACAACGATAAAACTTCATCCATGAAGTCCGATACATGATGAATGCTATCATGGTACATCCGTGAGCAATCCTACGTGAGTTCCAACACATGGAACGTGCTCCCAATCCATCCCCTCATGCATCATAATTAAAGTATATATCAACTACAATATCATGATAAACTCTCAAATATGTGTGTGTTCATGCACATTCTAATCACATGGCAATATGCTTTGACATAACCTCATAAGACATTAAATGCATTCTTAAATCCCATTTCAAATCACAATTCTCAATAAAACCATACTTGACATAAAAGGGCACATCTCATAGTTCACAATATCATACTTTGCCGGAAACATGCTTATTCACAAGGATTTCACCATGATATAATTTCAATATCATGTGTCATTATCAACATGTGCAGCAATATCACATACCCTACTTAGCTTAATCCATCCATGTAGAGTTGAAGGCTTACTCCTATAAGCATGCTCTTTTACCGTACAATAAACCATAACATGATTACCTCAATTACTCATAAGCAATATGATCTACACATGAATGATACATTTCATAAGCCATTTAACCTATGTTTATGTTGGTGTTTGATTAGAATTAGGGGTACTTTAATGTAGTTTTTGGTTTTTTTATAGGAAACAAGAGTAAGATGCAATAATGGGGTAAAAAGTAACTTTAATATTTAAATCTTTATAACTTCGTGCACAGATATCAGATTGGATTGATTCAAAATTCATTTTAAAGTTCACGAAGTCAGCTTTCCAACGCCACCAACCACACTCAATTTGGAGTTCGGAGTAAAAAGTTATACTCATTTGAAAATCGGGCTGTAAATCAAAACCGAGAAGATGATCGCGGGTCATCTCTCCCATTTTCAAATTTTCAAAAACCGAGACTCCATTAACACATCTTGAAAGCTTAATACATGCCTCAAACATTAATAAAAACCCATCAAACATTCCAGAACATATCCACATATCATTCTAAGATGAAACCCTAAGAAATCATAGCAAAAGATTAGCATTTGTTAAACCCACCATTAGAGCCCTAAACAAGAACACCCATTCAAGTAAAAGCTATTAAAACAAACCATTCACTACCCAAAACTGAGATTAAAGAACCCATTACCTTGATTTGATGAGAGAAACCTTGAATCACCTTGAACACCTTTCAAACAAAATAATTTTATATTAATACTCTATTAATCATTATTAAGCTTTGAAAAATAAATGCTAAACCTTAGATCTAGGGCCTTTTAAAAACATAGACATATGATTTTGAAGATTAGGCTTAGTAGATAAGTATAAAACAGTAATTTTTATGCTTTCAAAATGGATTAAAACATTGAATGAATCAAGATTAAGAAATGATTAAAAGAATTTTAAAGAAAATAACAAAGATTAGGCTAAATACCTTTAATCCCTTCCTCTTTAAGCAAGGAGAAAGAGGCTCTTAATTCTCCCAGCCAAGCCTTTTTCCCAAATTAAGAAAGGGCACAGCACTTTCCTTTTATAGAAAAATTTGGGGTAGCCCTAATTAAAATTTGGGGTAAAAATAAGGTTTTTGGCTAAAATTGGATAATTTGGCGATTTTAATCCGAAATTAAGTCCAGAAAATTCTGAAAATTTTTATAATGACTTTCTATAATGTTTAGGGTGTTTTGGTCACAAAAACCTAATTTCGACGGCGGGGCCCGTCGGGGTCCCGTCAAACCCTAATTTTCGGAAAATTAGTGAAAAATCTGAAAAATTCCAAAAATGCAGGTTTGATCTAAAATCACTTGAAACTCATTATTGTGAAATCAGTTTTGATTTAAACCATTGTAAATTCATTTATTTTCGAAAACAACCGAGTTAAATCGGAAATCACTTAAACCACTCGATTAACCAATGACTAATATTAAAATAAACCAGTTCAAAGGTTAGGGTCGTTACAACCACCTTGGCCGGATCAGTAGAAACTCCGTGTGCCACAATAATATGGCCCAAATAATCAATCTGGGGCTGGCCAAAAGAACATTTCGACCATTTCAACAGAAGAGAGTGACCGGCCAAGAGGTCAAAAACTGTCCGTAGATGGCGGATATGGGGTGTGTTTGTTTGCTGAAAAATGAAAAATCGTCAAGGTGAAAGAAGTATAAAAACTTTGTAAAAACTGAAATATGTTTGGATAATTTAAAATAAATGCACCCTAAAAGTACGTTTCAAGCTTGAAAAATTTTCAAACTAAAAATTTTTATACTTCTTTCACCTTGACGATTTTTCATTTTTCAGCAAACAAACACACCCCATGAAGCACTATATACTAATATATCATAAAAAAAGACCAGTATGAACTGGCGCAAAAAAGGCCAAAAAATATCGTTCATCAAACTTTGAAAGGTGGCTGGCGCATTAGTCAAACCAAAAGGCATAACAAGGAACTTATAATGACTGTCATGTGTACGAAAAGCGGTCTTGTGGATATCAGCTGGGTGCATCCGTATCTGATGATAACCAGAATGTAAATCAAGCTTAGAGAAGTACTTCGCACCTGACAATTTGTCGAGAAGCTCCTCAATGAATGGGATACTTGTCCTTCAGTGTGATGGCATTTAAAGCACGATAATCCACGCAAAACCGCTAAGTCCCATCTTTCTTCCGGACCAGCAATACCGGGAGAAGAATAAGAGCTAGAACTGGGATGAATGATACCTGCATTTCAGCTACCAGGCGCTCGATTTCAGCTTTCTGCACATAGGGGTAACGGTAGGGCCGAACATTAGCGGGCTCGATCCTAGAAGAATAGGAATCTGATGGTCGTGCCCACGCGGAGGAGGTAATCCCGATGGCTCCCTAAAGAGGGACGCATAGTCAGCCAGGAGGGCTATCAAGTCGGCCGGTAGAACTGGCTAATCCGTGTTGGGTATGGTCATTAACTACAGCAAAAATCCATAGGCCGAGTGCCGAAATAAGGAACACACGGCCTGGGCCGATTGAAGGGTTCCGGGAAGTGACCCCTATAGTCGAACCTGCTGAGCAGCCACCACAAAGGATATAACCAAGTTTTTGAAATTCCATACCACGTCCCTAAGCTCTTGGAGCCACTGGACCCCCAATACAATATCACCCCCCTTTTGTTGGTAATAGATGAAGATCCACAACAAAGTCATAACCTTGAATATGCAAAGGGACACGCGGGCATAGTCCCTTACTGCGCATGTGTGTACCATCACCAATAAGGACGCCAAAAGCACATGCGTGAGCAATGTGGCAACCTAGACGCGTTGCGCCACCCTATCATTAATAAAATTGTGGATACTCCCATTATCAATCAAAATAGCAACGGGCTGGCGTTTTGACTGACCTTGCACTCGCATAGTGTGAGGTGTGTATTGTCCTGAAAAAACATGAAATGAGATCTCAGTCCTAGAATCAACATAACCTTCCTCGATCGGCTGTTCGGGGATATCGTCCCCCTCAGGGCAGGACTCTTCCAGAATGAAAGCCGTTGGCGGCGTGAGACAATGGTGCCTGGGAACGTAACGCTCATCAGAGTTAAAGCAAAGACCTTTGGCCCGTTTCTTTTCCATATGGGCTTGGGACAGCCTGCGGATAGGAGGATTCGTAACAGGCATTGCTGCTGGTCCGATTCTAGAGCTGATTGCCGCCCCATTGGTTGGAGCTGGCCGAGGGCCCAGAAGTCCTGAAGGGGGCCGAGAGAATGGCCGGACCACACGCCTTTGCCGGTTCAACCGTTCTTCCGCAACTCGAGCATGCCCAATGATATCCTTCATTGATTTAGGCTGGAACTTACGGATTTCGTCCGCAATATCAGCTCGCAAGCCATGCATGAAGGCCCCCACTAATGTCGCTTGATCCCAATTAGGCAGCCGATTAGCGATGCGCATAAACTCTTAATGATAGGCGCGCACCGTGGAAGTTTGACGGAGGGATGCCAACAATTCATTAAAATCAGCATAATCATTCGGCCCGAATTGCATGCATAATTCATCCACAAAATCAGCCCATGTAAAATTAATTAAATCCCGCTCAAAATATTGAAACCAGACTAATGCGTCGCCCGTCAGATGGAAGGCGGCGATTCACAGTTTATCAATTTCCGATTGTGTGCCATGATACTCAAAAAATTTATTAGCTTGATAAATCCAATCAATAGGGCTATCCTCTCCACTATACTTAGGAAACTGTAGCCGGGTTAAGCGTGGTTCAGCTGACAGCCGGCCGGAGGCATCATGAAGCGAGGCATATGGATTACTTGTTGCGAAGTCCGTGGAGCCATGGTATGTCGTTCCTCCAAAGGTTGGCCCATAGGGTGGCACATCCATCCGTGCTTGGTGAGGCCTGGCGGTCTGATGGGAGAAAGCATGCAGGTGGGTGCCAGTGGTCCCCGACAGTAGGATATTCGTCGGATCGAAGGGCTCAAGAGGCCTGAAAGGCACGGCCTTGATGCGTAGGAGAACCCTTCCCTGCAGCAGAGGCCTGGCCCTGCAGAGAGGCCCCATGCAGAGGAATAGACGAGTGACTCTGGGACGCCTGGCCCTGTAGAGAGACCCCATGCGGAAGAATAGACGAGTGACCCTGGGACGATGGAGTCCGCAGAGGAGCACCCTGTGCAGCCGCGGAGGAAGTCCCTTGTTGCTGGTCCATGTCAGAGGCCAGCGGCGGTGTAGGGACTGTCAGGAGCTCAAGCATGGTCTGCTGCAGGTTATGCTGACTGAGCATGGTCTGCTCCAAGTTCTGTTGACTGATACGCATGGATTGCATCTCAGTCATGAAGTTCGTGAGGAGCTTTAACATATGGATCCTGTGGAGGGGGCAGCCTGGGCCTGAGCCGTTGGTGCCTCCTCATCTGATTGGGTTGAAGGACCCTCTAGGTTATCAGAAGCCTTCTTTCGAGCCATGAAGATGGAAGCAAGGGATCGAATGCTCTGATACCAATGTTGTGCACCCTAGATAGATGCACAATAACCGGCGGCTAAGAGCAGGGAAGGGGGATGAGAATAGAGGAGGTGAGAAACTAGGGTTTAATTCATTCATAATACAAATAGGACAGGACGCCCCCTACATATAGGCGTTGAGCCTGTATTTGATGGGCCTTAACATATAAATACCAAAATAACCTATCCCTAGAAGCAACGGCCCACATGGCCTTATTAAATAAAGAGATATCCTAATATCTAAAGAGACGTAACAAATGGCTCTATACATAAATCAACAGTTCAAATCTATATCCTCTCTTATTTTTGGGATCATCTCAATAGTATGAGGAAGTTCTTTTATGAAAGTAACAAGGTCCACAAGTAATTTCACTTATTATGTCGATTGCATGCTATGCCTCAATTGATGTTTATTTGGTTCTCAAAGCTTATCTCATGGTATCATCATGTAGATTAGGATTGAAAAGTTTCTTTGAGGCTTTTATTAAGTTGTTGTTGAAGGACCTGCTACTTATTATGATTTTGAAACTTGGTCTTCAACTGTGGCGTAAATAGTTCATTTCTGATTTTTTACTTCTGTGAAATTATTGGAGAAAGTAGCCACAAATTTATGGAATTTCTGAAAGTCAGTGCTTATGCTGCTTATTGATGCAGGATCAAATAGTGTAAAGAAAACCATGGCTGAAACTTTGGCAGACATGGAGTTAACTGATCACAGTAAATCCACTCTGTTTGATGATGGGGTTTTCAGACCACTTCTTCATTTGGTTACAGAAGGTGATGAAAATTCTAAGCAAGTGGCTGTGAGAGCTCTTTCTAACCTGTCAACATTACCCCGTAATGGTTTGAGAATGATCAATGAAGGGACGGTTGTTGCATTTCTTCACCTTCTCTTTCCTCCGTCAGCCCAAAATTTTCGAGATCATGTGGCAGACACAATTATGAACCTTGCTCTGGCAGCTTCATCAGGTGATTTATTGGTTCCACTACTAGAGTCTGATGATGACATTGTTAAACTCTTCTCGGTCATTTCTTTCAATCCACCCAGAGTACAGAGGAGCATACTCCGCACGTTTTGTGCTTTATGCCAACATCCTTCTGCAACAGATATGAGGACCAAGCTAAGACAGGTATCTTTTCTTAGCTCCCTTGGTATTTTTTCTTGTTCATTTTAGTTTGTCTTATGTAATTTATGTTTTTTATTTTCTGCATAGCCACAGTTTTCAGCTGTTCCTTTATTGGTACAACTGTGCGAACATAGTGAGCTTGACCTTGGTGTCCGTGAAAATGCTGTGAAGTTATTCTATTGCTTGACAGGAGAAGGTGAAGATGATTTGTTAGTTAAGCATACACGTCAGCAGTTCTTCGAAACTTTGGTCCAAATAATGAGATCATCTGGAGATAAGGATGAGAAAACTGCCTCAGTTGGTATAATCTCAAACCTCTCCAGAGACAATGACCAGATAACACAGCAGTTTCTTGATGCTGGGGCCCTTGAAGTTGTGACCAGGTTTCTTGAAAGTGACCAGAAAAATGGTGCAGCCAGCAGACAGCTTATAGAGAATGCTGCTGGGGCATTATGTCGTTTCACTGTTTCAAGAAACTTGGAGTGGCAGAAGAGATCAGCTGAACTTGGAATTATCCCAGTGCTGGTCCAAATGTTGGGATCACACTCGGATTTGGCAAAACAATATGCAGCCATTTCGCTTGCTCAGTTCTCTGACAACTCATCCAAACAAAGTAAGAGAGTGGAGAGACGTGGGGGATTTTTTTGCTGTACAGCACCTGCCGAAGCTACTTGCCCGGTACATTTGGGGGTATGTTCTGTGGAACAATCATTTTGCTTGGTTGAGGCAGGTGCAGTGGACCCCCTTGTTGGACTGCTTGGAGGTACGGATCCGGGAGTCCGTGGGGCTTCTTTACAGGCACTTTCAACTTTGATCGAAGGGGAAAGGCTTCAGAATGGGTGTAAGGTGATCTCCGAGGTAAACGGTATTCCAGAAATCATAAAAATTTTGAGTGCTCCTGCGCCAGTCTTGCAGGAAAAGGCTTTGATAACTTTAGAAAGGATTTTTCGGCTGGAAGAATACAAGAGGAAGTATGGACCCATGGCACAAATGCCACTGGTGGATATAACTCAGCGAGGGACACCTACGATGAAGCCTTTGGCAGCTCGAATACTTGCCCATTTGAATGTCCTTCATGATCAGTCTTCTTATTTTTAGAGGAAGCTACTGTAGCTTGCTTAAGTCATGTGATGGAGAATCAGGCCCTGCTATGCCCAGCTGTGAATCTTGCTATCCAGCTGAGCTAAAGATGTTCATCCCCAACTTACCACTTTTTTTTTTCTGGTGAAGTAATGGAAGAAAAAAGTATAGTCCGAAGCACATTCTTCCTTAAGACGCCGAGAGCTGAGCATGAGAACCACAGCCATTTGAGGCCTGAAACTGCTACACTGTCATTGGAACGAGCTCGTTCTAGCTCTGAATTGGTGCACTTTCGTTTATCGGTCTTGAATGTTGGAAGGGTTCAGATAGATCCGTATAATCTTTGAGTAACAACTAACAGGCAGTTTCTCGTCTGATTGGCCCCTTCCAGAAAGAATAACTCGTTCTGCAAGTACAACTTCCTTCTTGGCCCACGTTTACAGGAAGCGTCTATGCAATTTTGTGCCAGTTTTGGAGATCACGTTTATCATGAAGTTGCTCAGAGTCAGTGGATTATAACGGAAGATCAGTGGAAGCTTAGCAATTTTTTTTGGGCAGAAGTGTGCCCTTAGTATTCGTTGTTAGATTTCATGTTCTCGAGTGCTTGCCTCTTTTGTCCAGTGAATCCTTGCCTTCTACATTTAGTTTAGATTAGCTTGCACAGTAAATGGTTATATGAATCCAGATTTGTAAATTTGTTAATTGAATATACATCTGATAATATATTAAGAAAAATAACAAAGAAAGAAGATAGCGTGATGTTTCTATTGTTCTCATCAAGGTTTCACAGGAACAAAAAATTCTCATGTCGTAGTGGTTTCTTGTTTACATTATTATACTGCAAACGTAGCACTACATTGTTATATGTAAGGGGCCGTTTGGGGCGTGATTAAAAGTAAAACATCCACCGTATGTGTTTCAGCTAGATATGAATAAAACATGAATGCTACAATGGACATCCAAAATCCATTCTAGATATTTTGGCTTTTTTACGCCCCAAACGGCCCCTAAGGATGCACCACAAACTCTCTTGGCTAACATGAAGTCATGAAGTGGAGGTCCTGAGTTTGAGCCTCCACCCTCTAGGCCGCCCGGGATTAACCCGATTTCCTTGTTCTTATGATGGGTGAGCTTTTGTATGCGTCCGAAGTGCTTGGTGGGGGATAAGGTGCTTGTTGCCCTGCCCCTTCTAGTCGAGCCATGGGGTTATCCACACCACTCATTAATCAGTCACTTAGATTCTCGTGCTCTATGTCCATTAGATTGAGACTGAACTTGATTGAAGCCCTTATCCCTAAATTAAAAATCCTACAACATTAAGATTGATAAGAAAAAATAAAATGTCAAAAGGAAAGAAAACAACATCTCCTCTCGTAAGGGTAGTTTAAAAACACATCTTTTTATCTCATCCATGATTGACTGCAGCTACATTTTCATCACCATAATAAACATTAAACATCCATGAAAGATATTTAGATCTCCTAAAGCTCATAAGCATGAAAAGACAATCATGACAAACAGAAAATATAAAAGAGGGATCCTCCTCATTGCCAACACTAGCAGAAGAAGATGCCCCGAACACAAATAAATACAGTCAACAAGAACATCCACACAAACTCTCATCACATGAGCAAAGATACACATAGTTGGACAGAGATAAACACATCCTATGAGTAATTTGATAGACATAAATGAACCCTCATAGACAACTAACCCATAGGAGAAACCACAACCACATCCAGGAGCATAAACATGGAGCATCATCCACCCAAGCAAAAGACTTCGAGCTCCACTATCTTCGACACACTCTAAAAGGTCGGCAAAAAATCGATTGAAAGTAACCAACCTGCACAACTTTTGCAAAGACTTTTTTCTTTTCTTTTCTCTCAGAATCCGAACCTGAGTTGATCTCCCTAGAACCGAAGACCTACGAAGCGAGAAGTTTTCATCGGAAAAGGTAAGAAAGTTTTACATAGCTTATTATAGGTTTTTATTCTCTTGATACCTAGTTATCTTATGTTTTGGAAGTCAGATGATGATATTTTTGTGCTGATTATTGATGAATTATATCCATGTTCATGATCCTTAATTATTAAGGTCATATGCTATATTGTTATGTTCATTGATTGGACTGCAAATGTTGTCTCGTTTCCATTGATTACACTCGTAATGAATTAATGAAACTTATAAATTCATGTTGTTTCCCTTGTTGTTATTCCATTCTAGTGCACGACCTTAGTATCCTCTTATAATTATCTCGTTTGGTAAAACTATTATATGTGTAGAAAGATAATTAATTAGTCATATATCTGAATTAGACTAAAATAATGTCAAAATGCAATTCTGCCGACCTGAATTCTTTCGATTTATCATACCTATTTCGAGACAACATATGTATGTGTATTACATAGGAAATAGAATATCTATTGATGTATAAAATTGAAGGACATAATACTTTAATAGTGGTACAAGGCCTTTTTAGCAAACCCGCTAAAGATTGTCAATCAGAAGTAGCAATAGTCACTTATGAGGTAGGAGGCTTGTCCCTGTGAAGTCACACTTCGCCTCCTTACATAGTAATTAAACCTATTAGTTGATCTTGGATCAAAACAATGCTCTTGGCCAGAACTATTTTTGTGCCGATGACGTGTACCAAACAGCCATAATTAATTCTATAAGAGTAAAAAAAAATATGCCATTTATTTTGTTGAACTCTAAACACATAGGAGTACCCTTAGTAAAATTCTCCAGTTCAAGAAAGATTGCAAGAATCTGAATGGTTGTGAGATCCATATTTAGCGTGATGATTGCTAAGTCAATTGACTCCTCTACATTTTCTTTTGATTGAATTCACATACAAGTTTCTTGCCCATTCGAGGCACCTTGGATAAATTTCCATAGAGATTGTTGCGACGGCTCTATTTTGCATAAGATTGCTCGCGTCAATTTCATAGGGATTATTGTGACATCTCTGTATCATAGTATGCTCAACAAGCAATGAAAGATCTTACGAAATCTTTATATTATTTTAGACCTTGCGAGGCTCTCTCCCAAAGAGAGGCAATACACGTATGTTTTAGGTTGGTCAAGAATCACAGAAGACTTGATGATCTCCGCCCATAGTGTCCGTGATGCACTGATAGGGCCCTTATCCTAGATTCATGACAAGTTCCATAAGAAGAATTCCGGGGTAACTGGGTATATAACCACTTGCGAGTGGTATTGATCAGAAAGCATAAATTGTATATCTCTTTACACTATGATTGTTTTGGAGTTTCATGGTATTTGATATTGATGATCCTTATGATGATGATGATATTTATTGTCTTCAAATTGATGGCAATTCTATTGTTCAGATTCGTAGTATTTTGCTTCCACATTATAGTGATTTTTCTTGAAAGTTATTTTATATCTTTCATAATGTAGGTTTAGCTAATGATTGAGTTTGAAAGAGTAGCAGGAAGTCGTAGAACATGAAGACAGTTCTTGGTTAATTTCTCTATTTTAGTTTATTTGTAAACTTTGTAATAAGTGGTGTATATGTCAATAAGAGACTATTTTGGATTATTATTTTCAGTACATTATGTAAATGACGACATGGTTTACCACGTCGCATCCCAAGTGATTGACATATTTTAATTATGTTCAACTCTAATGAGGCCAAAAATTTGAGGCGTGACAATATATATATATATATATATAGGGAAAAGTTTAAATGAGATCGCTATCATATTGTTTATATGAGGCCACTTTGAATCGTAGCTATTGGATTTTGATCTGACGGCTATAAATGTCCATAATGGCCTCACCCAATCTTTGATGTGACACACTCACTTATCTACTGATTTGATATCTACCCTCCGATCGGAATCTAACGGCAATAAAAATTGGCCTCATGCTCCTTATATGAGAACGATCTCATGTAAACTCATCTCATATATATATATATATATATATGGGTTTATATGAGATCGTTCTCATATAAGGAGCATGAGGCTAATCTTTATAGCCGTTGGATTTCGATCGGAGGACGGATATCAAATCAATGGGTAGGTGAGTGTGTCACATCAAGGGTTAGGTGAAATCATTATAGCTATTTGTAGCCGTCAGATCAAGATCCAATGATTACGATTTAAAGTGGCCTCATATAAACTAAATGAGAGCGATCTCATTTAAACTTTTCCCTATATATATATACTCCATCCGGCCATTTTCAATAAATACAGTTTCTTTTAATAGAGACAATTTTCTTTTAGTTCATTTGAAGAAAATTACATCCATTAAAGAAAAATGTATTTATTAAAATTGGCCGAAAGGAGTATTAGTTTTCATTTATTTTGTCTAACGCCAGGCCGGTTGTGTGTTTCACCACATGCAGCACCCCCTACTCTCCAAGGAACCCCCCTCGGCCCCCGTCGTTGTTTCCTCCCTTGAGCACCATCTCTGTATAGTTCGATCGACTTTTCCTCAACCCTTCACTACCTCTTCCATTTCAAATTTTTCAATGGAGCTTTGATCTCCATTTGGTTGCATTCATCGGCTCTTCTTTTCCGCATATTCGACACACAAAATCCTCCTTGTCGTGGTTTCCTTCTTCCCCATATGAAGTGGCCCTCTTAATGGCAGACAAGGCCAATAGGTTATCCTGGCTTCTACAAAGATGCACAAGGGCCCAACCCATAAGCGACGACAGGCATTTTGTTGCAAAGGGATTTTTGTCCTAAAGTTGGTTAATCCAGGTTATATGCGATTAAAACAAAAAGTCCTAGTATGGAATATTCAGCTCATTGGCCAGGTAAACATCAGGAGTGTTAGAATATATAATAAATAGATAAAGATTTCCATTTCCTTCAAGCTCAAGCTATTGAGAAAATCGGTTTGTTAACATGGTGTTAGAGTTCAAGGCTACGGAAGGTCCACGGTTCTAATCTCACGGGAGGCATTTATATCCCAATTATGTTCCACGTGCCATGCTTTGTGGATGCTTGCACCTAGGGAGATATGAAAATATAAAATAAATGAATAAAGATTTCCATTTCCTAAAGGCTAGAGTTTTTTGGAAACTTGGTTATCTTACAAAGGGTACCGGGTATAGTTTGCTACCCGTTTTCTCAGGTTGTACAAACTAGTTGTTAGACCCCTATTCCTACTCATGCAATCTCCAGGCATGATAAGCATATAAGACCATAACATAACTAGAGTACGAACCTATCTTATTGAATTTAATTATCTAGAACTTCGTTTACATACCCCGCAACACCACAGGCAGTCAGATTTCAATCCAGTTACAGATGTTAGCTGGGCTTGAATAATCCGATTGCCCCCCTCAATAAACACACATAGATCAATCGAACAAGTAGAGAATAAATTGAAGTATAAAACACTCAGACAATATGCTAACTTAAGTGGATAATATAACATCTCATAACTTCCATTCCAAGTTGGAGATGTTATTCATTTGTAGTGTTTTCTACAAAAGCCTATTAGCAAATGAGCCAAATTGTGGCTGAGTAGAAAGAGCTAAATGTCCGTGAATTTTGTGCTACTTTAAGCTGGAGAAATGTAAACGGAGCAATCATACTTCGCCAACATTCGCAAGAGCTCAATCCAGTGGACGTTCAAAGTTCATGTTTATCATCATACATTGCAGTATAAACCGAGTACAAAAACTCAGATATTCTTCAAGAATTAACCAATGTCAAGTTCAAGAATAACAAAGGAAAAATGAAAGGAAAATAAAAAGGGCAAGAGTGAGACCTTCAACTTAATGTTGGAGAGGATTAGATGGATTTGATTATAGAACGATCATAAGATATGCCGCCAAAACTTGTTAAGAAAGAACCTTTTCAAGATTCAGCCACACGAGCAAGTGCTGTCTCAGATACACTGATATCCAGTCACCTTCTTTCTTTTGGGTAGACTCATCATTGCTAGCAGAACTTCACTATATCTTAGTCGTGATACTCAAGCTCCAAATCAATATAAGCACAGCCAACAAGCTTCATTATCTCCATAATCACATCGATTACCCCATAAATTTCGTCAAACCTCGGATGTGATCTGTCCTCTGAAAGGAACTTATGAATACTACCTCCTACTTCAATTAAACTGTAACCTGCTGTCTTTCTCATGTTCTTCCCCTTCATCATCTTCCACATTTTCGCAACACCATCCCATCGGCCTGTCGAGGCATATATATTTGAAAGAATAACGTAATTACCAGAATTCAAAGGCTCGAGCTTGAACAGATATTCAGATGCGATCTCGGCCAATTCTACATTTTTATGGAAACTGCAGGCCCCAAGCAAAGCCCCCCATACCACTGAATCTGGTTCCATGGGCATTCTTTTTATAAGATGGTATGCTCTGTTTAACAGTCCAGCTCGCCCCAAAAGATCCACCATGCAGCCATAGTGTTGCAGCTTGGGAATAAGTGAAAACTGTCTCTCCATCGTGTCAAAGATTTGCTGAGCTTCTTCTACAAGACCCCCATGTGTGGAGGCCAATAGAACACCAGTAATTGTAATGCCATCTGGTGCAAGACCACCTGCCTACAGTCAATACAATATGTTAGTATGCATCGTGGCTTACGGGCATCGCAGGCCATCGGATTCTGATTGGGCGTCTCGCTCCATCAAATAAAGTTACTTTCAATTGAATGACAATAACTAGAATGCAACTCAAATGGTAATCATTTTTCTAAAACTATAATTCTGCTAGTTTTGCTGAAAATGGCTTAGATAATGAAATGATTCTCTTTCATCCCTGAAATATAAGAGAATATACGATTCATAAACAACCTGATAACTCTAAACGATGAGTAACCAGAGAAGGGAAGCAAGATTACCAACATCTCATGAAAAAGATTCAAGCTATCCTTCCATCTTCCATGAACAGCCAAGCTCATGATCATTGAATTCCATGAACACAAGTTCCTTTCTCTACCGAGTCCATCAAACACCTCCCTTGCATGTTCGATCCTTCCACATTTGGCATACATCTCAATCAGCGCATTCCCCACAAACACATTCCTCATCAATTGATTTTCCCTCGCATACTCGCAAATCCTCTCCCCCACCGCCAACGCCCCGAGCCTCGCGCACGCCGGCAGCACGCTAGCCAGCGTCACTGCATTCGGCCGGGCCTCCCCAACCTCCTCCATCCTCACAAACATCTCCAGCGCCTCCTCCCACCTCCCATTACGCGCATACCCCGACACCATCGACGTCCACGACACCACATTCCGCCTTGGCATTGCCTCGAACATCGCCCTCGCCTCCTCCACCTCCCCACATCTCGCATAACCCGCCACCATCGAGTTCCACGCCGGCGCGTCCCTCTCAGGCATTTCATCAAACACGCGCCGCGCATCACCCACGACGCCGCACTTGACATACATATCCTGCAGGGAGGTGTAGGCGACGGAATCGGACGACAACCCAAGTTTTAGAAAGAGGGTGTGGAGCTGCCGCCCGAGCGCCGAGGCCGAGAGGGAAGCGCAAGAGGAGAAGAGAGGGGGGAAGGTGCGGGTGGTGGCGGGATGGCCGCTGGCGCGGAGGAGGGAGAAGAGGGAGAGGCATTGGTTGCCGCGGCCGAGGGAGAGGTAGGCGCGGAGGAGATGGTCGTAGAGGGAGGAGGAAGGAGAGGGGTGAGGGAGGCCGGCGGCCAGGAGGCGGGCGGCGAGGGCGGCGGTGTGGTGGATGCCTAGGCGCAGAGTGTGGGCGTGGATTTGGCGGATTTCGTTCATTTACAAAGTCATGATGCGCCAAAAGACAAACAATTTGGCGCATGCCTATTTACATATTTTAAATTTTTTAGAAAATGATACTCTCCTATTTGGTTTTTCAAAATTAATACTCCTTCTGTCCTGTTTTACTAGTTCCATCTGAAAAATGTTGATTTTAAATGGATGGTAGAAATCCGGGAGGAAAGAAGAGGTTTGAAATCTACATAAATTGACCATATGGAGCATCTAAAATGGGACAGTCTTCACTTCCGAATAGAGCATCTAAAACAGGACAGAGGAAGTGGTTTTTAAAGATAAAAATTAATTTTATTTTATTTTTAAAAACGAAATAAGAACTTAATACTCCATCCATAAAAAAACCCGACTACATTTGAAATATCACGGACTCGAAAATAAATAACTTCATTTGCCCAACAGGCCAACTTGCATGTGAAGGGGTTAATGGAAGCTTAAAATTCTATTTTTAGGTGCTGCTAGGATATTTAGGGGCCGTTTGGGGCGTGATAAAAACCAAATATCCACGTGGATATTTAGTTTTTATCACGCCCCAAGCGGCCCCTTAGTACGAAGGGAGTATATCAGACATCATTAGTAGATTTCTTAGAAACTAGAAATCAGAATATAATATAGCATTACTCTTTTTGCTAATTATAAGATATCATTACTTGCGGTAATTCTCTTGTATATTGGAATTTTTGTCCCAATATACAACATTGCCGCTTGATTCACATTCAACCACTCCCAGTCCCTCAAGCCGATATTTCACCTTGCTTGCTTTTTGCCAGCTACTGATGACATTATCCAAGGTAGTCCCTAATGTTAATTCACATGCTACAGACGCAGATGTCGATTCCTTGCCTTATTGCTCCTATTATAGCTAAAATACAGAGGTTGGTACAATCCTTTACATCGTAACAGTTCAACACATATGCCATGAGAGAAATTGTGTTTCATGTTATCTTGCAAATTTTGCTTTTGATAACTACAGTTCTACATTCGAACCAACCTACGGCTGTAATCTCGACTACTTTTCGCTTACTTTCCAACCTGATTGTAAAGAAGGTTTTGTTGCAAAAAAAAGAAGACATCAAACCTATATAATGAGCAGGTTAGTCTCTTTGTAGCTTAGCAAGTTTATTTTAAGTCACTAATTAGCCCATACGAGAATACACTAACTTTTTAAAAGTTTCAATTATATTATAGCAACTTTGGGGACCACTGTGTGGTGAAGGCTTTGGAAAGTTTGTTTGACTTCCAATGCATGCATGCTTTGGTGGCATTTTGGATGACACTTTAAATTGGTGAAAAATGCATGACTGAATTTCTCTACATTGCTTACACTTGTTGTGAATCCAATATCTGCAAGTTTATCATGAACTTCATTTAAATTATGACATGTACTTCTGACTGCAGGAGTACTAATAATTTTTGCATTGGGAAGATGGTGCAAGGGGCAATTCTGATGAAAAGATGAAGGGAAGTTCTGTTTATAGAGAACATCGAAGCAATAACAATTTACATCGACTACTGAGATATTGGAGTGAACTAAGGTAAAGACATGTCAATAGGCCCTAGATTTCTCCTAAATTAGATCATGTTCCAACGCTTTCACCAATGTGTCCAACTGATCCATGTGATATCGAACAACAATAGATTTTTCCATAAAATGACATGAACATAGTAGGGTTTGAAAGGTTCAAGCATGCTAATTGGTCTGGGGAGCAGCGACAGCCAGCAGCAGCAGACATGTGTAAGTCATAGAAGCACATGAAGCACTCCTTTTGAGCCAAGTCAAAATTCGTGTCTATTTTTTCAATTTCCCTGTGGGGAATAAGGGCTTTCTCGTTTCCCTCTCTCCATTTCTAATCTGGTCCAAAAGATATAATTGTAAAACTAGTGACACATTAGCAATTGGACGTCTTAAAATTTCATGAATGAATAGAATATCTCTACCAATCAGAAGAAAAAACATCAGTGCAAACAATTACACAAATTTGTATGTTAAAAACATGTAGAATAGATAGATAAGTTGACCTAACACTGTTGCACCATGAGTAGCGTCCATTTAACCTAGAAATTTGCATTCGTAACTTGTTCTAAGGTGTGTAATATAGAGAGCAACTTTGTTTACCTGGTGAAAAAGTTAGCTAACGGCGTAAACTAGTCGACTCGCTGGTTCATTGCAAACTATCAAGTTTGTACCAAAGCAGAACTTATCAATTTGGCATGTGAATCTGGTTATCCTATTTCGACCCCATAGTTACAACTGGAATAAGCAAATAAA
This sequence comes from Houttuynia cordata, assembly GCA_039654745.1. NCBI lineage: Eukaryota > Viridiplantae > Streptophyta > Magnoliopsida > Piperales > Saururaceae > Houttuynia > Houttuynia cordata. Next base: position 6,380,847 of record CM077511.1, read on the forward strand.
ATAAGTTAACACAACATTTTGCAATTTTTATTACATTAGAGTCCAACACCTACTCCAAAAGTGAAATGACTGTTCCACACAAAGTGTGATTTAGGGGCTGTTTGGGGCGTGATTAAAAGCAAAATAGGGGCTGTTTTAGGAAATGTCTGTGGATGTTTTGCTACATTGTTCGTGTTTCAGCTAGATAGGGAAAAAAACATGGATGCTACAGTGGATTATAGATCCACTGTGGATATTTGCTTTTAATCACACCCCAAATGGCCCCTAAAAGCAATAGATGTTTTGCTACACTGTAGCATCCATGTTTTTTTCCTATCCAGCTACATTGTAGCATCCAAGTCGTGTTTGATGGGGAGAAAATCATGGATGCTACAGTGGATCTCGAAAATCCACTTTGGATATTTGCTTATAATCAGCCCCAAACGGCCCCTTAGTTACGTGACGTCAAGGGCCATATCTCAGTGAGTCCCTCTGTCATTTCCTCTACTTTGAATGGGTTTGGTATGAGCTTACATCCGGAGCTCTCTGATTTCAGTCAGTCTCTCTATCCGTCTAGCCATACTGCCCACATCCAGCCCTTCCCTACTTTCTTCCGCCACGAGGCTTCCCTGTCTAGGAGGAGCAGCTCTGCCAACCACCAGGCAAGGCAAAACTTAACAGTTTTGATAGCCATTGAGTGTAGTATGCATGTGGCAAGGAGAGAAAGGGAGCTAGAGAGGGGGAAAAGGGTTTCAAGTCGTTGGACTCACGCCCCGCCCCACAATGATTTAGTGCCCAAGTCAGAGGAAGATCATCGTAATTGTAACCAGCACTTGCACCATCAAAGGCTATTCTTTCCCTTAAAATTTGGCTGCAAAAAGTGACTAACTGTTTAATGGTGATACTATTCTTTCCCTTAAAATGGTGTAAACACTCAATAGGAGATAAAAACAAGTTTTCATTGCGCTCACAAAAAGATTTTCTTGTGAATATAACCCTGCTTCTTTCGACTTTAAAATCAGCCGGTCAGGGGGTTATAGGGCAGGGTGGTGCTATGCTATGGTTGTCCTACAGTCCTGCTGAGGGGAGAGGGGCCATTGGGCTTTGGAGGAAAGCGATCTTTCGGGTAGTGGCCGCGATCTGCCCCCATAGGCACACATCATGGCCCGTGGTGCAAGAGGGTAGATGGCCCTAGTGGTGAAAAAGAACTGTAACGGCCTTAAGTCAGTGTACAAAACCGCTTATGTGATTCAAAGTTCAAATTGCAAATGAATAAATGTGCGCAGGAGGCCCCCGGCCATCAAATCAAGGCTTGTAACCAACGGAGCTCCCTAGGTTTATCCTCATATCTTTTAGTTTACAAAATATATGTCCTAATATGTAACATTGTCACTTGATTCACATTCAAGCACTCCCAATCCCTCAAACCAATAGCTCAGTTAATTCACATTCTACCGAGACGGATGTTGATTCCTAGGCTTATTGCTCCTATTATAGCTAAAATTCAGAGGTTGGCACAATCCTTTACATCGTAACAGTTCAACCACATACCATGAGAGAAATTAAGCTGCACATTGTCTTCTATATTTATCTTTTAGTAACTACAATTGTGCATGGTGGAACCAGCCTCCAGCTGTAATCTTGCCTACTTTTCACTTACATTGGATATCTTGTACATTTCCCCACGTAGTTTGCTTTCAAAACCTGATTGTAAAGAAGGTTTTGTCGCTTAATAAAACCTCCAAACATATATAATGAGCAGGTTAGTCTCTTTGTAGCTGGCCAAGGTCATTTTAAGTCATTAATTAGGCCATGCAAGAATACACTGACTTCTTAAAAGTTTCAATTATATTATTGCAACTTTGAGGACCACTGTGTGGTGAATGGTTTGGAAAGTTTGTTTTACATGATCCAATGTATACAGGCTTTGGTGACATTTTGGATGACACTCTAAATTGGTGAAAAATGCATGACTTCAGAATTTCTCTATATTCCTTACACTTCTTTTGAATTCAGTCTTTTGCAAAGTTTATCATGAACTTCATTTTAGTATTTTGACATCTGATTGGTATGACAGAAATATGGTCTTTTTAAATGTCCTGTACTTCTGACTGGAGGAGTCCTAATATTTTTTGCATTGGGAAGATGGTGCAAGGGGAAATTATGATGATAGGATTCAGCGAAGGTTTGTATACAGAGCGTCGAAATAATAGCATTTAACATACACTACTGATATATTGGAGTGAACTAAGGTAAATACATGGCTTCCCGCCCTACGTTTCTGCTTAATTTTGTAACGGCATTGAAGATGCTAAGATTTTCCTCCTTGTTAATTGCAAGTTAATATAATTGGTGGTTGTATTTTAGTTTATAAGTTGTTGTGATCAATATCTATAGGCAATCAAATGTGATTTCTATTATATGTGCCCTGGATAATGTGTGTTGACGTGTACTGGACTGTTGTGGGGTCAGGTTTTGATCCAGTGGCGCGTAATACAAGGGCATGCGGTTTAAATCATCCATCCATCCTCTTTATTAATGCGCATTGTTATAAGTTGAACTGATTGCTCGAAGAGCTTCGGCACTTGCCGATGCTTGCGAGTCAGGGCTTCTATTAACCTTTTCCATTTAGTAAAGAGTCTCCAACTAAATTCATCGCTTAATACTTTGCACAAGATGGGATGTACTTTCTTTTTAAAAAATGGATGTTGTTTCCAATGTCTGCTTGGAATTTTTCTATTATTGTTTTTGCTGCACGTTCGTTATTCATTTTTGTTGTCAATAATTATGTTATTTTGAAATTTAATTTTCAGGTTTCTCTATGGCTTGCAAGTGGAGAGCACAATAAAAGGAAATTTAGTTGCACATTAACAGTTAAAACCCTCTCTGATGGTTGATACTCTAGAATGCATAATACAACCTCGTCTCATTTTCCCCTCTAGGCCGTCAATTGGGCCTCGAGCCGAGTGGAGAGGCCAAGACCAAGTCCCTTTCTTCCGTTTTGAACATGTGATTATAGAACATTCATCAAGTGGACTGGGTTCGGTTTGAGCTTGGGCATTACTACAAGCTTCTCCTTGTTTCTTCTTCTCATGAGAATTACAGCGAGGGCTTTCTGCTCTAAGCCATGACCTCTCTGCCTCTAGCCATTGTTGCTCCCTAAACATGCCCCCCTCCGCCCTCTTGTATTCTACTCCCCACATCCAGCCCCTCACATCCCATTTTCACCACTTGGGCCACCTGCCCTCTTCCACCATCGGGCCTTCACACTTGTGGAGCAGATTGCCGAGATTAGAGGCCTTTCCGCCACCAAGGCAAGCACTTAGTCATCAACCAGTTAGCTGACAACTTCAAGCTCTACGACCTAATTGACTCTTTTCACAAACATTTCCTTTTTTAAAGCTACTTACACCAGCTTCAGGTTGCCCACGGCTATCAAAGCTGCTGATCGCGCTACCGTCTTCCACCTTTTCTGCCCCTCAGACTTAAAGCTACATGAGCTTCCTCAAGAGCTCCAATGGCAATGCCCTCCTCAGCCATGACCTCCATCTTCCCTCAGCAGGAGTATACTAGCCGGGTTATATTTACTTGCAAATCTTTTTGTTGCAATAAAGGGGGGAATTTGCTTATATTGTTGTAGACTTGGAGAGGATATTGATTTCCAATTGGGGCAATGCAAATTTGTTTTTGTCTTGTGGAGAGTGTTTACATTTAGAATAACGGTTACAAAAATAGTCCTTAACTTTTTGCAGTCAAAATTAGTGATGGTTATATAAATACAATGATCTTCCTTACGATGGGCTGCATGTTGGGTTGGATTATCACGAGTATAGCAGAACCCGACCCTACCCGAGATAAGACCTAAGATTCTTAAACCCGACCTTACCCGAGATAGAACCCGCAATACCTGAGAACCTGAGATAGGAACTGAGATTTTAATAAAATAATTAATATAATTATAAAAAAATTTAATAAAATAATTGATATAATTATAATAATAAAAAATAAACATAAAATTATTTTGGTTTGTATATATTAGAAAATTAGGAGTTTACATGGTATATCTTGGATAGGGTCAGTTATTGGGTATTTTAAAGCCAAACCCGACCCTACCCAAGATAGAAACGGGTTTTAAATCTTGGAACCAACCCTACCTAAGATAAAACCTGACCCGACCCAGGTCAATGTGTTGTGACGTCAGGCCAGGCCCATGTGACCCACGTCACTGGCCCATCACGATAGCCATTAGGATATTTAATTGAGCCATATCTTATTGTAATCAGACCCGTTTAGGCTAATTGTTAGGTAACGGGCTGAATGGGAATAATTAGTGCCAATTAGTGGCCCATCACATTGGCCAGATGGCCCTGGCGCCATCTGCTCTCTTTAAAAAGGAGGTCGTCCTCCTCATTTGAGTTATGCAATCAATCAAGTCAATTTAACTTTTCTTCTCTTTCTATCTCCTTTATCGATTTGGTACCTGTGACCCTTTTGGGCCACAACATTGGTATCAGAGCCGTTACGAACTGTGACGACGATGCCGCCTCGCAAGCAGCCGTCCATGGCCGCTGAGGCACAGCCACAGCCAGAGCCAGAGGTGACCAACGAGGCTGCCAAGCCGGAGGCGCCGGAAGGAAATGACATGGCGGAGATCCGATCCATGCTTGCGCAACTGCTTCAATTTCAGATCGCGCAGGTACAAGCAACGGCCAACTAGACATGGCCGCTGCCTACGCCGCCGACCTTCTCTGCAGCCCAAGGAGAGACCTCGCAGGCAGGGGGGTCGAGAGGGATCGATGGATCTGGAGCAAGGATTCCTCCGCTGAACTCCCACATACATGGGTTTCAAATCGGCTCCATGCATCAGTCCGTACATGGGGGTCCTATGGGCAGAGGGACGCAAGGCACACCAGGTGTTCGAACAAATGCCCCTATGACAACCCCCCTTCGCAATATGCAACAAGAGATTGATCAGGACTGGGAGGAGCCGATCGGGCTCCAAGGGGGCTCGCGAGGTGGAGCAGAGCCCAGATTAGCTCGTCTACAATTCCCTCGTTACAATGGAGATGACGATCCAACAGAGTGGGTCTACAAGGCAGAGAAGTTTTTCGACTACCAGGGAACCCGATCTGAGATAGAACGACTGCGCATCGCAGCATTCCATTTAGACGGGGACGCGTCAGTATGGTTCCGTTACTACGAGAAGGAGGTCCGTTACCCAACATGGGCGTCCTTTGCTGATGAACTCTGTGTTCAATTTGGCCCCAATGAATTCCAAGATTTCAACGAGATGTTATCTAGCCTGCGACAGACCACAACAGTGCGTGCATACTACACGGAGTTCATGAAAATCGCCAATCGTCTGTCGGATTGGCCAGTCGCTGCCTTGGTGGGAACGTTCAAACGAGGATTGAAGCCAGAGATATCTGATGAGATGAGGCACTATCCCTGTCGCACAATGAGGGAGGTAGTACGTCATGCTCGCATCGAAGAGGAGAAATTGGTTAGGCAACGACGAGGGGGTCGTGGAGGGTTCATACCTCGCACTGCCCATAGCCCGGCGCTGGGCTCAACACCTGCTCCTAGCTCAGTTGCCAGCCGAGCCAATTCTGCAGGGGTGACCAATCCACCTGTTCGTCGCCTTACCCAAGCCCAAATGGAGGAACGACGGGCCAAAGGGCTATGTTTCAATTGTGACGAGAAGTGGGTCAAGGGTCATAGATGTGCGGTGCCAGGGAGTCTATTGGTGGAGGAGGTAGACGGGGACGTGGAGTGTTCCGTCGAAGAGGCCACCCATGCATACGAGGACGTGCATCCTGAGATATCGGTACACGCCTACTCGGGGGCCTTTACTCCTCGCACAATGCGCGTACAGGGGCTTCTCAAGCGCCAGGCTGTTACCGTTCTGATTGACAGTGGGTCTACCCACAACTTCATTAATGACAAGGTGGCACATCGACTGGGGTGTTGTGTGACAGATGCCAAGCCCTTTGACGTCCTAATCGGGGACGACAAACATCTTCGGAGCGCTGGAGTCTGTGCTCAGGCCGCCCTTACCATTCAAGGTAACATCTTTCTTACAGATCTTTTCTTGTTACCAACCAAGGGCGCCGATGTTGTCCTGGGAGTGCAATGGCTCCAGGAACTGGGAGACGTCGTCTGGAACTTCAAAGAATTGATTATGGACTTTGAGGTCCAGGGCCAGCGGGTGCGCTTACAGGGGGCCCAGCCTGGCTCATTGCACATGGCCCAAGAAATTGGATCATTATTCCGTTTTGCCGCTCAAGGAGTGATGCCACAACAGAGGACCATTATGGATGTCGATCAGCCTGATATTCCTGAGGACATGCGGCTCTTGTTGGAGGAGCACCAGGACCTTTTCTCTGAGCCGACTGCACTGCCGCCAGCCAGGGATCATGACCATTCAATCCCTATTATTCCAGGTGCAGCCCCAGCTAATGTCCGTCCGTACCGATATCCCCACGTACAGAAGGCAGAGATTGAGCGACTAGTCCAGGACATGTTGACGACAGGTATTATTCAACCTAGTACCAGCTCGTATTCTTCCCCTGTTCTATTGGTACGCAAGAAGGATGGAACTTGGCGGTTTTGTGTGGACTACCATGCCTTGAATGCCATTACCGTCAAGGACAAATATCCTATTCCGGTTATCAAGGAATTACTGGATGAGTTGGTGGGTGCTATGTTCTTTAGCAAACTCGATCTGCGCTCCGGGTATCATCAGATTCGAATGAATCCGGCGGATATCTACAAGACGGCCTTCCGCACTCATGATGGTCACTACGAGTTTTTGGTTATGCCTTTCGGCCTAACCAATGCCCCAGCAACTTTCCAGTCTCTAATGAATGATCTATTTCGACCCTACCTGCGACAGTTTGTTCTGGTATTCTTTGATGACATACTTATCTACAGCACTTCGTGGGAGTCTCATCTGCAGCACTTGAGGTTGGTTTTCTCTATTCTACGGACTCATACACTTTATATTAAACGTTCGAAGTGTTCTTTTGGAAGTCGACAGGTGGAATATTTGGGCCATCTTATCACCCATAATGGGGTGGCCACCGACCCTGCCAAGGTGTTGGCTATGACGGCCTGGCCCGTACCCACTTGCGTCAAGGGCCTTCGTGGATTCTTGGGCCTAACAGGATATTATCGACGGTTCATTCGCCAGTATGGTATTATAGCCCATCCACTTACTGCCCTGCTCAAAAAGGGGGCCTTCAAATGGACTGCAGAGGCCCAACTTGCTTTTGATCGTCTGAAACAGGTCATGGTCACATCGCCTGTCCTTCTTTTGCCAGACTTTACTATTCCAAATGTGGTGGAAACCAATGCATCAGACACCGGTTTAGGGGCGGTCCTCTTACAAAAGGATCGACCTGTGGCATTCTTCAGTAAAGCCTTATCTGGCCGCTCATTGACTCTATCTGCTTATGAGAAAGAGATGCTGGCCATTGTTCATGCAGTAACAAAGTGGCGGCCCTACTTATTGGGACGTAGGTTCATTATACGCACAGACCATCAGCCTCTAAAATATTTTCTTGATCAGCGGGTGTCCACCCCTGCACAACAGCGATGGGTGAGTAAACTGCTGGGCTATGATTATGATATTGTTTACAAAAAAGGGGCTGAAAATACAGTGGCAGATGCCTTCTCCCGCATGCATACATGGGGTACTTGTTTGGCTCTCTCATTGCCCAGTTGTCCGTTTCTTTCCGACATTCGACAGGCATATAGGACTGATCCACACACTCAACGTTTGATTCAGAACCTTCGGGAGCATCCTGCTAATGAGCCATCTTATACATGGCAGGATGATATTTTGCTGTGGAAAGGCAGGTTATGGGTGCCGGATTCGGGGGACTTGCGTCGGCGCATTATTTCTCACTTCCATGACACTGTGCTGGCTGGCCATGAAGGCACATTTCGGACATATAAAAGGGTGAATCACAGTTTTCTTTGGCCGGGAATGCGGCGTGCTATTCATGCGTATGTGGCTGCGTGTGACACTTGTCAACGTGCTAAGGCAGCCACCACTTCCCCTCAGGGTCTGCTTCAGCCGTTACCGATTCCTGACCAAGTATGGACTGATGTGTCAATGGATTTTGTCGAGGCCTTACCAGTCGTGCAAGGAAAATCTGTTATCTTTGTGGTCGTGGACCGCCTCTCCAAGTATGCCCATTTCAGCGCCCTGAGTCATCCGTTTACTGCGAAGATAGTGGCGGAAGTTTATGTGCGTGACATAGCGAAGCTTCATGGCATGCCTCGAACTATTGTCTCCGATCGTGATAAGGTATTTCTATCTTCATTCTGGCGTGAATTCTTTGCTATGCAAGGCACTGACCTCCACATGAGCACGGCCTATCATCCTCAAACTGATGGCCAAACGGAGGTCGTTAACAGGTGTTTGGAACAATATTTGCGGTGTTTTGTGGGGACTCAGCCTCGTAAATGGTTGCAACTACTTCCATGGGCCGAATGGTCGTATAACACGGCCTACCATACCCGGACAGGATTCACACCCTTTGAGGTGGTTTATGGCCGACCTCCGCCTTCTGTCCTTACCTATGTGCCTCAACGCTCGTCAGTGGCCGAGGTGGATTACTTACTTCAATCACGAGATGATGTCTTACGGCAGCTCAAGGCTAATTTGGCCTCCGCTCAGAATCGTATGAAACAAATATATGACCAGAAGCACACTGACAGGGAGTTTCAGGTGGGCGATTTGGTATATGTGTCTGTTCTTCCTCAGCGCCAGACATCTTTGTTTCGGACATCAAATGCCAAGTTAGCTCCACGGTATCATGGGCCCTATCATGTGGTGGAACGAATTGGGCGTGTGGCCTACCGCTTGGCTTTACCTCCAGACTCCTTGGTCCATCCTGTCTTTCATGTTTCCCGCCTCCGCAAGTTTGTGGGTGACCCTTTGTCCGTGACAGTTGACGGTCCCCTCCAGTTATTTGATTCGCCTGGCCCCGATGCGCCTGTTCCAGCCTCGATTATTGACAAACGTCGGGTTCGGCGGTCTGGTCGTATTACTACGGAGCTTTTGATTGCGTGGCGTGGTCAGCCCATCGATGACGCGACATGGAAGTTAGAGGACATCATCATGGAGCGTTTTCCAGAGTTATCGCCTTGAGGACAAGGCGACCAGCGGAGCGTGGTGGATTGTTGTGACGTCAGGCCAGGCCCATGCGACCCACGTCACTGGCCCATCACGATAGCCATTAGGATATTTAATTGAGCCGTATTTTATTGTAATCAGACCCGTTTAGGCTAATTGTTAGGTAACGGGCTGAATGGGAATAATTAGTGCCAATTAGTGGCCCATCAGATTGGCCAGATGGCCCTGGCGCCATTTGCTCTCTTTAAAAAGGAGGTCGTCCTCCTCATTTGAGTTATGCAATCAATCAAGTCAATTTAGCTTTTCTTCTCTTTCTATCTCCTTTATCGATTTAGTACCTGTGACCCTTTTGGGCCACAACACAATGTTGGGTCAGTTCCATCGGGGTTGGGTTGGGTCGGTTTTTTTAGTGCAGCCTTAGGTCTCTGTACTGTACTGCGTGAGTTAAAAGATTTGAAAGTTGAATCCCTTTTTCCCCTCTCACTCCCCCTTTGTTTCCTTACCACATGCATGCTACACTCAATGGCTATAAAAATTGTTAAGTTTTGAGGTAATGGCCTTTAGTGGGTATTCCACTTGACTTACAAGCCAGAGTCCAGTATGTGTACAAAACCGTTTATGTGATTCAAATTTAAAATTGAATATGAATAAATGTGTCCATACAGATCAAGTAGATACTAGATATTAAAGGCAAAGAAAAATATTGGCTCCTTTGCTGGCCAAACGTCGTCTTTTGGAGGACCTTTTAAAAGGCAATATTTCTCTAATGATGGTATAATCTGAATCAGCCAACTTTCTTTGCCAAATGCACAGTAGATAATTACAGCGTGTTTCTTTTTTAAACATCAATCTAAAACAGAAAACATTTATCATTTACGGTGAGAAAGAATGTTTAACATATGAACATACAACTTCGCCTTGATGGCCTCAGTTAGAAAAAAAAATGCTTCAGCCCGTTTTCCTCTTTCGGACTTGTGTCATCCAATAGATCTTCATGAACGCGCATGTGAAGGGTAAGTGGAAGCTTGAAATATTGTGGGCACTACAGGCTAATAAATTTAACTCATCAGGATTTTTTGGATGGAGGGAGTATGTTAGACATCATAAATAGATTCTTTAGAAATTCGATGTAATTACTTGAGGTAGTTTTAGTTATATTAGAGCATAGAGAGTATTAATTATATCAATGAAGTTTGAGATATTTAAATCTTGAGGGTACCTAGCGTGCATTGCAACTTCAACTCAAGCTCGCGAACTGAACGTCTCCCGGTTATCAGATCAAGGGTTGAACTGACGGCGCAGGGGGTACAGCTCCCTAGGTTTCTCCTTTAATATTTTGGTTTATAGAAAATATTTCCCAATATTCAACATTGTCACTTGAATCTCATTCAAAGCACTACCAATCCGTCAAATTCATATTTTACCTTGCTCGGTTTTTGCATGTCATTATCCAAGGTGAGTCCCCAATTTTAATTCACAGTCTACAGAGACGGAAGTTGAGTCCTAGGCTTATTGCTCCTATTATAGCTAAAATTCAGAGGTTGGCACAATCCTTTACATCGTAACAGTTCAACCACATATACCACGTTTGTAGCCAAATAAACCACATACACGGCGAAAAAAAAAATCAAGCTGCAGATTGTCTTGCATATTTTTCTTTCGATAACTACAATTGTACATGGTTGAAACAACCTCCGGCTGTAACTTGCCTACTTTTCACTAGACTGGATTATATTTACCTTTCCCCTTGTAGTTTGCTTTCAAAACCTGATTTTAAAGAAGGTTTTTAACGCAAAAAAAAACCTCAAACCTATATAATGAGCAAGAAAAAATGGATGTACTTTCCTATTGTTGCTCCAAGATTTTCCATATTATTTTTGCTGCAGTTAATTATTTATTTTTGTTGACAATATATTATGTTATTTTTTAATTCCCAGTTTTTTTTTAAACTTTCAAGTGGAGAGCAGGCGAAAATGAAATTTAAGGGCCGTTTGGATCATGAAAATCCAAAACATCTACAGTGAATTATCCAAATGACCCGTTGTTGCACACTAACAGTAAAATATTTCTATGATGGTTGATAATCATGCAGAATACAAACTTATCTCATTTTCCCTTCCAAGCCATCATTTGTGCTTTGAGCTGGGTGGATAGACTCCGACCAAGTCCATTTCTGATTATAGAACATTTATCAACTGGGCAGGGTTTAGAGTTTCCTTCTTTCTTCTTGCTCCTCCGCTCTCAGCCAAGCCCTCACTGCCTTTAGCCACCATACTTGCTCCCTCCAGACACCCCCCTCTGCGCTTTTGCATTCTACTGCCCAGGAGGAGTAGCGCCATATCCACTCTTGCACCACCGGGCCCTCATGCCTATGGCTGGGCCTTCTCCCACCTTAGCCGCCTACATGAGCTTCCTCCAGAGCTATCACCGTCTCCCCTCAGCAGACTGCAGGAGAACTAGCTCACGCTTCTCACAATCCTCACACTTTTTGTTCTCATCTTTTAATTAAAATTTTGCTTTTTTTTCTAAGCAACTGATTTTTAAGTCAAAGAAGAAGGGTCATATTCACAAGAAAATCCTTTTGTTGCAGCCCAGTTAGGGCAACAAAATTTTGTTGAAGAAAACGTCTCCATGCAGATCAAGTTGATATTTAAGTCAAAGAAAAAAATTGGCTCCTCTGCTGTCCACTCCTCGTCAATTGGAGAACCTCTAAAAGGTAATATTTCCATAATAGTGATAAAATCTGAATCAGCCAACTTTCTACTGCCTCCGGTCCAAAATACTATGTACATTTGAAAAAATTCTCATTTTTTTACCATGAAAACCATATGGAAATCACATGGGTCATTCTCCCAAATATCCCGTCCAATTCGTATACTCATTCATGAACAAAGTTCTAGTCAATCTTTCTAAGTCTCCTCCAATTTTGAAAAGAGGAAGTCACTTAAATTTAGTAAAATGTACACAATATTTTGGAATAATAATATTTTCAAATATACATAGTATTTTGGAATGGAGGGAGTATTATATTTGCCCAAATTGCAAAATGCACAGTAGATAATTTCAGATTGTTTCATTTTAACATCATTTTAAAATGAAAAACATTTATCATTCACAGTGAGAAAAAATGTACAAGTTAAACATAAGACCATACAACTTTACCTTGATTTAAGGCCTAAGTTAGAAAAAAAATGCTTCAGGCTGTTTTCCTCTTTCGGACTTGGTGCCTTCGCCTCCTTCCAAAGATTTTTAGAACCTCGTCAATCAGCACCACTGGTGCAGAAACCAAAAGAACAAGAACCCACTCGTTCAAACTTAGAGGAACAATACTAAATACATCAGCCAGGAAGGGAACATAGAGAATAAGACAATGGAGGCCAAATGAAACAGACATGGCAACAAGAAGCCAAGGATTCCTCCAAGGAGGCATTCTAAGCAAGCTGTTATCTTCAGATAGAGCATTTAGTGAATTGAACATTTCGATAGCCACCAAAACAGAAAGTGAAAGTGTCATTGCCTTCACTCTCCCCAGTGAGAAATAGTCACAAGGGTTTGAAAAGGTAATTAGGCGTCCTCCAGCAGAGAATGGGGTTGCAGTGAAGTTTGTCCACGTCTGGCACTCCCCCCAGGAACGGAGCTGGGACAGGCTGACCAACGTGTGGCCATCACTCACTAAGTTGATCCCCATGAACGAAGGTTGTGTATACCAGAGAACAAAGACGCCCACAGTCGCTATCCCCACATATGAACCAATCACCTATAAAAACAGGAAAAGTGACCCTTCAGTTTTCCACACAAATATACATGTCTAACTACAAAATGCAAACAACAAAACTGATTAACTTCCCCAACAACTTTCTCCCAATTAATTGTAACTATTGTAGTCTTCTTAATTCTTTAAAATGTGATTCCTTTTTAGTGCAGAAAGTAATTGAGACCTAAAAAAATCTCTTCAAGAAGATGGATCCAATAGCCTAATTTTTCTTAAGGCCATAAATGACATGAAGTCGTAAGCATCAATTTTGGTGCAATCAATGCTTCTAGCTTAAGATCAGTAACAATGCAATGTAATGAATGTTGAAAGCCCAAATACTCTCAAATGTAACTAAAATTTGAAATTGGTCATTATCAATCCACACATAGGAAGGACGTATTACTATGAAAAATGCTTACCAAATAACGGAAGAGAACCCAAGAATTAATGAGTGGGTCATCACTCTTGCGTGGTGGTTTCCTCATAATATCCACATCAGCAGGATTAAAACCAAGAGCAGTAGCAGGAGGGCCATCTGTAACCAAATTGACCCAGAGAAGCTGCACTGGTATCAGGCATTCAGGTATACCCAGGGCAGCTGTCAAGAAGATGGAGATAACCTCTCCCACATTGGATGATATCATATATCTGTTAGTGGCAAACAAAAGCAAATCGTCAGGCACTTAAAAAAAAAAGAGAGAGTCGCACAAGTCCATTAAATAACCTGATAAAAGCTTTCATATTGTTGTAAATGGAACGGCCTTCTGCAACAGCTGATACTATAGTACTGAAATTATCATCAGCTAAAACCATATCTGACGCTTCCTTTGCAACCTGAGTGATTAAAATGGATAGCAAAACAATTTTAGCAAACATGCTAATTTGGGAAAAAGAACTACAGCAAATTTTCCTTGAACGTTTGAAAATCTATAGATTCGCCAGGCCATTTTGCCAAACAGAAAAGGATTATTACTTACCTCAGTACCAGTGATCCCCATAGCAATGCCAATGTCAGCCAGCTTGAGAGCTGGTGCATCGTTCACACCGTCTCCAGTCATTGCCACAATCTCTCCACACTCTTTCAGCATCCTTACAATTTCTTGTTTGTGCTTTGGCTCCGCCCGAGAGAAAACCACACCCCAAGGTTTTAGCAAGATTTCAATCTGCTGGTTGGATGGAAGTGACATAAACTCTTTACCAGTATAGCTTTTCCCCCTAAGGTCTTCATGATCAGAAAATAGCTGAATTTCCCGGCAGACAGCCTCTGCAGTAGATTTATTGTCACCAGTGATAACCATAACTTTAATGCCAGCTGCCTTGCAATCTTCTATTGCTTTGTAAACTTCTTCACGAGGTGGATCCTGTAGATCAACACCCAAAGGTAAGCATCCACAAAATATGGATCACCTGTGTCTGCATATATAAGCATCAAAGTACTTACTCTAAGACCAACCACCCCAACAAAAACAAGATTATTCTCTATAGGACAATAGTTGGCTGGATCGAGCAACTTCTTGTGTGCAGGATGGGACTCCGAATAATAATCTGAAAATTCTCCTAGATCATCTTTATATGCAAATCCCAAACACCTTAAGCCCTTTGAACTCATTTCAAGGAGTTTCAACAGTAACAATTGTCTACATGGTTCATCAATCGGAACAACCGATCCATCGGCCAGCTGCACATGTGAAGACCTCTCCAGTACACTCTCAACAGCCCCCTGTCAAAAAAAAAAATCTATTACCAACCTTTTTATGTAAAGGTAAAAATAAACGTCTATAAGTAAAAACCCACTAAAGCTTCTTTGCTATGTGGAGGAAAGATCTATCAACTAACATAACAAAGGAACTGAAAGTGAAGCCTGTATGTCCTGAATTATACAAACATGCATGTTTCGATCGCATGAAATCAACCTCAAATAACTGGAAGTCATGCAATGGTACGAACGAATGTGAGATTTGGCACAACCATCGAGAATGAAACGTTGCCACAACGCTTCTCAAACAAATTCTCTACAGTGTAGTACTTGTGCTTGTGCATGTAATGTATCTTAGACATAAGGAATAAATTGCTGAGGTGATTATAATGGAACAATGTTATGTCTGAAGATAGTTTTCAAGATCCATATCTCATTAAAATTTGTTGTTTGTTACAGGGTTACTATCAAAACCTATAGAATATGGTAAGTTGCATCACTTGTCTTGAGAGTAATAATTGATGAATTATTTTTAAGTACAGCATATCCTCAGTTAAAATAAGGTCCATGCCGAAGCAGATAGACACATATGTGCTGTTATATTCCGTTCAACAATATAACCCTATAAAATTTGTTTGAGACATAGATTCGGCTCCACTACAATGATTTGCTAAGATTATTCTGTTGGAAATGAACATGGAGAATGGATATCCATGAAGACACAAGAGCAGTCGTGCAATACAACATAAACATGAGCGTATAATTTAAGGAACACCTAGACTACCAAAAATATATTCAGCTCCTGTCTAAAATTCAAAAATTCGTGTGTCAGAAATCCTGGAAAACAGTAATTACTGTATGCACGGTACTTAGGCAACCACAGCATTATCAGATATAAGAAAACCCTGCAGTCCTAACTCGAGAGCAGTAAAAATAGAAAAGGATGCTGTAGTAGCTTGGCTACAGTAACACACTAGCCTTGCTTTATTCACCTTCACCACAAAATATGTTTTTCTCAGTAACACCACATGCTCAGTAGAAACCAAACATTTTTTGCATTTACTACATACCACCACACTGTTCTCATTCACGATTTTGTTGGTAGGACTCTACTGTCAGAAACTGAGGATCCTGAGGGTAGGGCCCCTACTGTCAAGTATATAACGCTGGACCCCTACCACCAGATTGAACTCAATGGAGCGGTTGTCACTTCTGTCAGTGGAATGCCACTATCAAATAGTGAGATTTTTGTCGGTCGACATCTACCATCAAAATGTAACATTGGGGTGTTACTGAGCATGTTAGAAAACATGACTCACGCCCTCTACCAATGTAGCAAGAACAATTCAGTTGTGATTAAAAAACTATTTAAAATGGGTGTTACCGAGAAATTTTTGGGGTGCTAAAAAGTATCATCCTAAATTTTTTCAATTCTTTTCCATAATGAAACCTATAGTAGTTAAAAGGGGTCACTAGCGGAAATAAGGGTTGAATTCAAAATTCTACCATCAAAGAGAATCATAATCTGGGACACATGAAAACATGCCTCACGCCCTCTACCAATGTAGCAAGAACAATTCAGTTGTGATTAAAAAACTATTTAAAAAAACTTTTGACCCATTTAATGCTAATTAAGTGTCGATGGTATAATATTACAATGAAAAGGACCTAATCTAACACTTAAAGATAATTACTTAACAACTCTCCATAACCCAAAATAAAGAAACAACACAAATCCAAAATCACCTTGACCAGAAGACGATTATGACCACTTGGCCCTCGAATGATTACACTCATTGATTTACGAACTCGGTCAAACTCCAAAGTAGCAATTCTTTTCGATCTTTTTATCCACCAATCACAACAACCTAAGAAAAAACTTCGATTAATTATCAAAAGAAGGAAAAAATGTAGATTATTAATTCACGCAAAATCGAGCACTAAGTGCATACCACTAAAGCAAAAATTTCACTCACCCAACTTCACCATGCTACGATCTATTGCATACCCTGCCGCAAGCTGTGAATCACGAATTCGATTTCTTGCCTTTACATCTGGAACCCCCATCTTTTCGACCAAAACCTAAGAAAGAAAGTTACAAGTCAAGATATGTGGCAATTTCTATAGTAATATAAAATTAACTTCATCTAGGGAGAATCAAGGAAGCAATATTCCTGTTGGAACATGGTGGTGACAAACGACTGCCCTACAACAACCAGTGCCAGCATTATAAAAAATAAAGAAGAAGATTTAAATGAACCTTCAGAGCAGCTTCAGTAGGCAACCCCGTAGCACGAAAAAGGTTTCCATTAGAAAAAATCCCAGCATCATTGCACACTGCACATATCTCTGCCAAGGCTTGCAAATTCGCATCTAAATTATAGTAGGTCCAGTCCACAATGCCTCCATCTTTGGGATCATAAGTTGTTCCTTTCACATGAAACACTCTAGACATTGTCTTCTTCCCACCCAAAGTGAAGAATTCAGTTGCAGACATCTGGTTGGTAGTAAGAGTACCGGTCTTATCCGAGCAAATGACTGTTGTGCATCCTAAAGTCTCCACACTGGGAAGCTTCCTCACAATTGCATTTTTTTGTGCCATCTTCCGGGTTCCCAAAGCTAAACACGTAGTGATGACAGCAGGAAGACCTTCAGGAATGGCTGCTACTGCCAGGGCCACAGCTATCTTGAAGTAATATGTACATTTCTCGAAAGAGAAGCGAAAATTTGTAGGCCATCCATCCACAATGTCCCATGAGAGGAAATATTTATAGTTGATGATCCACACCACCAAGCAAATGAGCCCAATAAATGTTGTTAGTCTCCCTCCAAACTCATCCAATTTCTTCTTCAAAGGAGTATCACTCTCTTCCAAAGATGCTTCATGTATTTGAGTCTGTATCTTCCCCATTTCAGTATTCATGCCAGTGCTGGCAACAATGCCAACACAACTTCCATTGACTACAGTAGTCCCAGAAAACAACATGCATTCTTTTGCTTGTAATTCACAATCATCCAAAAACACAGGAGCAGTACTCTTCATGACTGGCATGCTCTCTCCAGTCAGGGAACTCTGTTCAACTCTTACAGTTGAGGTCTTCAACAAAGCCAGCCTCATGTCAGCTGGAACCTTATCTCCAACCCGCAATTCGACAATATCACCTGGAACAAGTTCCCTTGCTGGTAAATCTGGGACATAGTAGCCATCCCTCATGACTTTGGCATTTTCACATTGCATCTCTTTGAGAGCTTCAAGAGCCTTCTCTGCGTTACTCTCCTGCCAAACTCCAACAATGGCATTTAGCATTAGGATTAGAACAATAACAAACGGTTCAACATATGCTTCAAAACCCGCTTCCCCATTCTCACGACCATCAACATAAGCAAGAACAAATGAAATGAAGGCTGCAACAAGGAGAATCTTGACGAGTGTATCATCAAACTGCTCCAACACCAGCCGCCATATTGGCTTTCCCTTTTCTGTGACAAGCTCATTCCAGCCATATCTCTCCCGCCTTTTTTCAACTTCATTGGAGCTCAGTCCTTTTTCCAGTTTAACATTATACTCTTTCAAACACTGCTCAACTGACCAAGCCCACGCAGGAAATGGCTTTTCTTCCATCTCTAATTTTTCAAACTTAGTCACTCAAGACTACAGCTTTCCAAGCATATAGCCTCACTACCATTGCAGACCTGTCTAAACAATCAACGTTACACACATATAAGAAAATATACAACAGTATAGCCATTTTCTTATCCAATAAAATTTACATTTTGCACATTCTTACTCTTAATATAGCAAAATTGCCTATATCCACAGAGCAAAAAATTAAGAAGAACATTCCAAAATATAGAAAAGAATAACTTGAGAAATAGATTTTGAACAGAAGTCCGCAAATTTCCCGCACAGATTATTACATAATATGACTGTAGTTCCCTTCTGTTTAATTTTTCCCTATACAAAATGACCATTAAAAATCAGCAAAACAGAGTAAACACCCCCTGATTCCACTCTTTCTAACCAAATGAAAAACAACCCATAAATTCCAAACATACATCACCTACTATATCAATTATTCCAACAAGGCCTCTTAGCCAAGAACAAAGTAAAACAACAAGCCTTAAAGACTCTTAAACAAAGAATAAAGACAACAAAATCAAAACTTTTATATCTTCTTAATCACTCCCCTTGAAACCAACGCCACCCAACTGCATGCCAACCATTTATGTGGAAAAAACAACTGTTTCATACCAAAAACACAAAAAAAAAAACAATGACCAAAAACCCATCATGGCCTCACCTAAGTTAGAAGCACAGTGGAAGGAAATGGAGGATAATGGGCCATTTAAATAGGAACAAAGTACCTTGGAAAGTTGGCTTCAAGGCAAAGCAAAGGGCTCTCAAGAATCCAATTCCATTCTCTGACGACACGACCCTTCAATTTCCCGATCTTTTCACAGTTGAAATTCCACAAACCAACAAAGACAGAGAAGAAAAAAGATCCATTTTTTCACACTGGAGAAAAATTCAGTTTTTTTTTTAATCTTTCAACCACTCCTTCTTCGAACGGTTGTGCAACTGTGGCTTTCCTGGCACCTTCCTCCTCTGCTGCTTCCTCTTCCAGCCATTGGGCTGGTCAGATTTGTTTAGGGAAATGGCCCTGGATTCTAAAGGAATTGCGAATTTACCACTACTACAACAATACGTAATATATAAGATACGGATACGATACGGTCGCTGTATTATACTCCCTCATCTTAGAAGAAAAATTATGAATCCAAAATTAAATGATTGGACCAATAGATTGTCGTGAAGGTGCATGTGCAGCATTGTAGTGGTAAGAGGCTTGAAATGCTATGTGCCCTTCAAGACCATAAATCGAACTTATTTTCAGACATTATTTGAATTTCTTGGACGGAAGGAGTACATATTTAGATACATTTAAGGTTAATTTTATTATTAAAATTATAGTTACAATGGAAATTAATGTTTGCATTATTTTATAAGGATTTGATTTGATAAAGTAATAGACAGTTGATGTTTCGTACTCTCTTCGGTCTCTTTTAGGGGTCGTTTAGGGCGTGATAAAAAGCAAAATATCTACAGTGGATGTTCTATTTCACTATTCATTTCATGTTTTTTAAGTTCCAGCTGAAACTCCTCATATGTGTTTCAGCCTTAAAGTGAAAAAAACCTGAATGCTACAGTGAAAGTGAAATATCTACAGTGGATATTCCGGTTCTTTCACGCCCTAAACGACCCCTAAGCAAAACATCCACACTGGATGTTTCACTTTCACTATTCATTTAAGGTTTTTTTCACTTTCAGTTGAAACACCTCATGACGTGTTTTAGCTGGAAGTGAAACAATCTGGAATGAATAGTGAAATGGAACATCCACAGTGGATGTTTTGCTTTTTATCACATCCCAAACGGCCCCTAAAGAGACCGAAGAGAGTACGAAACATAAACTGTCTATTATTTTATCAAATCAAATCCTTATAAATATAATGCAAACATTAATTTTCCATCCTGTCATTTTTAATTGAAAAAATTGGCAAAAATAGTGTACCAAATTAGATGAACATGTTCCCTAATTATTATCCGTAATAGCTCATTAGCAAACCTCGTAGGTCAAGGTCGAGTGGCCTCCACGATAAAAGGTGTCTTCCTTGCTCAGAAAGCCAATGTTTTTATTGTAGATCTCATATGTCATTATAATTGACTAATTATATGATGGTTTCAATTAAAAAATGACAGGAAGGAGAACAAAGGTGATATACATGCATGCATATCTGATGGGGACGCACAGGTGGTTTGGATTGTAAAAAATCCAAAATATCTACAATTAAAAATTCACTTTCACTATTTATTTCTAGATTTTTCAATGCGAGATGTTTCAACATCCACATTTAAAAATTTGGAAATGAATAGTGAAAGTAGATTTTTCACTGTGGATGTTACGAATTTTTCACTATCCAAACACCTCATTATGGATACGATATAGGTACTGATGCTTGCTGGTATATTAGGCGCTGGCTCCGAGTCTCCAGGAGATTGACCTTCCACGCTGGGACGATCTCAGCCGTTCATTGGGCCCAAATTTACAAGGACAGTGGACAGCTTGTTAAAATGGACGGTTAAGATCCCAACACCGCAGTTAGTGCAGTAAACTCATGATCGGAGGTCACGTTTTTCTTGGTTTGTGTTTATACCTACGTGATTTCATCTACGGTAAAAACCTACGGCCTTCGTTAAAACCGTTGATCAGATGCATCCAACGAAAATCTGCTCGTGGATTATACCGTGGATTAATGAAAGTTGGTTATTCAATATATTCAGCTTTTTAATGTCATGTGGGTTTGTTTGCTCGTGACCCTTACTCCAGGAAGTGGTGGTGCCATCAGCCCTGGCCGCACCACCCTGGCCATCACATCAACACCCGTTGCTTAAAAATTCCAATTTGTGCCCATAAATTTCATTATGAAGAAAAAGAAAGGGGCACTAGTTAGGGGCTGTTTGGATAGTGAAAGAGTAATGAATGTGAAATCAAATTCAGGTGAAAAAATTCATTGACTTTCATGATGAATGTGAAATTCGTTTGGATACTGAAATTTTTAAGATGAATATAATTGGTCATGTGTTTGGATAGTGAATGTGAAATTCAGGTGAATTTTTTACATTTTGACCATTTTACCCCTGCATGACCTCTTTTTTACACTCGTCCGACATTAGTAATACCATATAATTTTCCAAAATAGATTAATTTTAGTTTAATTTAATAAACTAAATTTTGGTACAAATTTGGGATAGAGGGAGTACTGTTCATAAATCATGATGAGGGCAGAATTGTATTTTTGCAGATGAATTGAATTCACTTTCAGGTGAAAGTCCTCATGAGGACTTTCACCTGAAAGTGCTCTTTCACCCTGAATTTGTTCTTTCAGGTGAATTTTCTAATTCACCTGAAATTCACTACACAAACCTGTTTCACTCTCTTTCAGGTGAAAGAGGGCTGAATTGACAGTGAATTCAGCCCTCTTTCACTATCCAAACAGCCCCTTAGTCAAGCAAAAGTCATCGTGAATTGACACCCATGGGCACTAGCTAGTCAAGCAAAAGTCATCATGAATTGATACCCATTGGGTGATAGTAACATTTTCGTCTTGTTTTATTCGTCCAAGGAACCGGCGGCGGGACAAGTTGCTCAAAACTAACTCAAATCTGCTGGTGGAAGCTACTACAAACTGATGATGGGATGTCTGAAAAATCGTAGACTGTGTACAAAAGTGTGCTTTTGTGTGTGCCATGGGATTCACGGCCGATGAAGCTTCACCGGTGACTAGTGGCCAGTCTATTTGGATTCTGCTTTTAGAGATCATTTCCTTGCCGGAAAATGATATTTGTACATCAGATTTCTTACTGATGTGTATGGAAATGTCTAGAAATCTGATGTAGGGTTATCACTCCCCTTCCTTGCCCCTTCAAGTAAGGCTTAAGACCCGTCCTGTCCCCGATATGGTAGTCCGATTTCAATTCATCCAAAATGAACTAATTTTGAAGGCCAAATTAATTGGACTACTAATGTGCTTGGATACATAAATGATTTAGTCTGGTATCAGATTTAAGTTATATGAAGTTATGCTACTTGGATTCCTTTTCCGGTTGAAGGAGAACTACGGGTGGAATGCTGAATGTAGAGTGACAACTATCTCTATATTTCAATTTTATCGCAAAAGGATTCCCTTTCTTGATGTTAATTTGAGCCCACCCAAATACTAATGAATTTGGACATAAATTCATAATATAATGTGTAAAAATTAAACTGATCTCCTCTGCTTTTGGTTACAAAAATATGGAATGCAACTAACATAAAAAACATATTTCTTTATCCAAATATTTCTGCAATGAAAAATGCTATATGTACCCCAGCTCAGTCCTCCAATAGATCCTTATCTAATGTGAATCTTACATGGCATAATTTGATAGGTACCCTTGCAAGATGCAACTAGTGATTAAAATAGGGGAGGATGCATAGATGACCCAAGGGGAAAATTACACATAACATCAATTATTTGCAAATCCATTAATGCATTATGCACCCAAGTCCCACAAAAATGAAATCTCTAACTTGGCTTCAGAAAGGAACTTCTTGAGTCTTGCATAGACTCTCGCAGTTCAAAGCCTTCTTCCACAAATCACCATCATTCTGATCTTTTCTTTTCTTCCCTTTACCTCTTTTCTTCCCTTTACCCGAAAAAGCTAGCTGTTCCCATCATGGGTGTGACTTCCAAGTAAAATAATGAGCCAGAAGGTTTCCAGGAAGGTGCCTAGCCTCCAAAAGAATGAGAAACTTCAATGCTTCACACTTCACCAGAGTTTTTTTAGTTAATTTTCTACATATAAAACCTGCTATGTCAACCACTCAGCAACCTACCATTATGTCATATAATATGACCAATTAACAAAAGATTTTGTTAGGTAGTTCATGTCATTACTCTAATTGCCAAGTTGGCCATTGACTCCACTACTCTAACCTTTTGAATACAAAAAAGCAGTAGTTTTGGTAAGGGCAGTGATAACCCTACATCAGATTTTCTACACATTTTCATACACTCATTTCATCGTTTCCCTTTTGGTAATTCCCCATTGACAACTCTCCATGTCCTTATGCAACTTAAAGCTTGATTTGTTATTAGAGGAATTCAATTTATAATATTGACAGCCAATCTTGTAATACTGTGGAGAATGGTGACAGAATGTTATGGGGTCCCTCTCTGCCCACCAACCAAGTACATCGATGAAGGATTTTTTTTTGTGTACACATTATGTTCCTTTACTGGGTCTCCACCAGTTAAGGACATAGTAGGGGTAATGCTAATACGGAAAGTGTTGTCTTGCTACTACAAATTGTTAAGAAATGTCCCATTATGGTTTTATGAGTTGTAATCATGTATTGGGTATCGTGAGTTGGTTGTATATGGTGGTTTTTTGTGTTGGCAAATCTGTCACGCATATGAATATCAACCCTGCTAATTGTCTGCATATTGCAGGTAATATTTAATGTGAAGTTAACAAAATTGTAACCAAACATGTATGCACACCAAACACCAACATTTAGTTTTTACATTGTTGACATTTGTCAAGTACATAATTATGTCATGATTACATGATTGGAAAAAGGGTGAATTTATTAGCCATTTTACTTCATCCACTAATTATCATGAGAAGGACAATATGAAATAGGACACTTATTATGCCACAATATTTTCCAATTCCAGACATTTAATGTGGGACGGATGAAGTATGTCGTATTTTGATTGGGGGTGCATCTATATACATCATTTCGTTTTAGAAATCTTAAGCTTTTCCCAAGCAACACTTTCTGCAACTAACTTCTCTAATAATCTTTTATAATATATGTGTAACGTGATCGTGAAGCGATTGGACATGACTTCCTTCTATTAGTTGTTTGATTTTTTTTTCTAAGAATAGAAAACAAAAAAACATTTTTGAGAAAAAAATTGCACAAGAAATTCAAAATAACAACAGTAGTTTTGTACGATCACATACTCCCTCCTATCACTTTTAATAAACACATTTTTCATTAATGGATACAGTTTTCTTCAAATGGTATTTGTTTGAAGAGTAAGACTAGCCTACAGTAGAACACATTGCTGGGCAGGCGCCCATCAAATCAATGGATCTCCCAGTGTAGTGTGTTGCAGCGCAGGGTAGGTTTTTCCTTGTTTGATATTATATATATGTTGTTTATTCTTTTCTTTTATGCCAACTTAGAATTCTTTACCATATAACCAAACTTTGATCTCGTATACATGTATCTAATCTAACTACTTTAAAAAGCCTCGGCTGTATTTTGATTTTTCAACCAGAATTCCCAGCAAATGACCCTCTAAATTTATTTAAGATTGTGATTAAGTGTTAACTATAATTAGCTTAATTAATTTGTTAGGGGACAGTCATGGTATTTCATAGAGGATGAGATATTTTGTCACCCCTTGGCCAATTATGCCCTTGTTACTTTTAGTGTGCAAATTAGACGTAATAAATATTGGTTTATAGGGGTAAATTTATCAAACAAATAATTATAACATTAGTTATGAACAATTAATGATATTATTTCCACCCATTCTCCATAATAAAATTAGTGTTTATGCCTATAAATGAGCTTTTAAGATTCATGTACTCCACTACCTCCACATTCAAATTCCAGTCATAACATACCTATCTATTGTTTTATAATGGAATAGCCCATGATTTTTGGAGGGGTAAATATCCTAGTGTATATGAATGTGTACATATATAGAGAGAGAGAGAGATATCGGTTTATATGAAACTTTCTCATATAAGGAACATGAGGCCAATCTTTTGAGTGGTTGGATTCCGATCCGACGATGGGTATAATATCAGTGAGTAGGTGGGTGCGAACCTCACTATATATACAATTTAAACAAAAAATCTATGTAGTCCTAAAAGCCTTCAAAACTTGCCAACCTTTCTATTATCATAAAGACCTTACTCCCTTTGTCCGATATTTACTCAAGGAAGAGAATCCAATATTCTGCCAACTCCATCCACTAACAGTAGAAGGATAACGTGAAATAGGACAATTAATTTGGCACATCATTATTTTCAAATCTAGTCAATCACTATGAGATTACCTATGGCACTTCAATTTAGTTTCAATTATTGTCCCGGGGTCAGGTCTGGGAAACTGCGTCGTTCCTACAAGGATGCTGCATATCTATGGAGACTTGATTAATTGACCATTGTAGTCTCCTTGTAATCTCCCTTGATTGGCAGCTGCAAAGCTACCTATCTCATTGGTCTTAGGACCTATTTTTTTGACTTCTCCATAATTGAAAAGAAAAGCTTGAACACTTGACCATTTTGGTCAATAGAATGTAGTATCTCTCGCAGAGCTGTGTTGTGAATTGTGATGTACAGGTCATCCCTTACATGCATGAGACAAGAATGCAAAAGCTGCCAATGGAGCAGGAGGACAACAGCAAGGACGAAACAACGAGGGATCAGAGATGGAAGTTTCAAGTTTGAACGTTACATTTAGCCGCTTTTGAGCAATGACAAGTAGCAGCCAGTATGAAACTATTCGTCCTAACCATCTGTGTTTAGGTGGGGTGGGCTGGCTTCACGTGGAGTGGTGAACTACTCATCTTTAAAAAAACTCACAGTAAACACCTCGAAACAATTGTTGAGGGCTTAAATGGGCCAAGTTGGAGTGTCAGCTCGGAGTCAGACTCGGTCCAACCAATAAAAATAGTTTTAACTTTCAAGGCCCATCTAAGAGTAAGTCAGGCTCAGGTCATAAGCCGAAAAGCCCAACAGCTTAGCCCGCCCATATTTTGCAGGGTAGTACTTTTAAAGGTTAGGTTATTTATTATCATATCTGGGCTTCACAATTTGCATGGATCCCAGAACCGAAGTTCTACAAATGGATATCACCAACTGCCGAAAACACAAGGTAAACAGTCTAGGAAGTAGGAAGCATCTATACGGCAAAATTATTTGCCGTATTCATATATGATACATATTAGACATGGATATGGGAGTGACACAGTTACATGCGTGTCTTGCCGTATCTGAAATAAAAAATATATATTTTTCTTGCACTTAAATTTACACGAAAGAAAGACGTCTGTAGTCTAATAGTTAAGACATTCTTTCCTGCTAGAAATAATAAACAAAAAATGATTTTAATTTTGTAGTTGTAATTTTTATAAGGTTTAGGAGGAATAAGAGGAAAAAATATGGTAATATAATACCAAAAATATATTTAAATTTATATAAATAATTTTTTATTAGCCGTATTATATCCTACTTTTTTGGAAAATATCATATCCCCATGTCCGTATCGTGTCCCGTATTCGTATCCGTGCTTCCTAGTTAACATTCCTATTTATAGGTAAGGCCGAAGCTACAAGTTGAAAATACAGCTCAATTACTAAAATGCCTTTTTTTAAACCTCCGTTGATCTGCATTGTCTTGCTTGAACCAGGCCCGCCTTGACGACATCTCCCAAGTTCCAATTAAGGGGCCATTTCGGGCGTGAAAAATCAGTTTCATCCACTCTAAAAAATCCTAGTGGATTTTTGGGAGTTTTGCATGAGGTGTTTCAGTTGGTTAGTGGATTATCCAAAAAAATCCTAACCATCTGGATTTTTTTCAGCTGTATGATGCTGATTTTTCACGCCCCAAACGCCCCTAAAATTGTCAAACCTAAGTGCCTTTAAGGTTTATGTATGTCGCTACATGAGCCAGGTCGAATGTTTGACACATGCGACCATTGCAAGCGTTGGATTGCAATCCAGTGTCTCACATGTAGGGGCAGGGGACTTAACCATGTACTAAGCCGTCTACCTTGTTACAGACTTTTAAGGCAGCATATGTAAGGTTTTTATGCTACCATGTGAAGGTGACTCGCCCCAAAAAATAATGAAAAACTCCAATGCTTTACACTTCACCAGCTTTTCATAATGCTGAAACAATTAGCGGATTGGAGAGGCAGGGCTGCCCCATATTTCTCTGTTTATAAAGGTGAAGTGAGGTCGTCGGTGCCACAGATGACTAGAGTGACATGTAATGCCAGGCTATATTTCTCTGCTTACAAGCAGTCCAAAGAATCAATAAAAGCATAAAGGATTTCACGGTGGATGAGCTAAGAAACCTCCTTTCCCTGTACTCTCCAGTTCGAAATGTAACATGGTTGATTCTCGTCTATGAAGTTATGAACCTGTGGTATTTTTCCAAGCAGTCAAAGACAAAGACATTCCATCTTCTACAAACTATTGAAAGACGAACTTACTTGAAAGCTCTCAGTTTTTCATTTTGATCACACCAATCTAATAGACAGAAATCAAGGATAACATTGCACAGACTGATTGAATAGTTAAGTTAAACACACAAAAACTCTGGTGAACACCATAACAAACGTTCGACCTGTGACTAATAAGTCAACTTGTATAAAATCAAATGTAAAGGTGCAGACCCGCATCTAAATTTCCGTCTGGAAATCCACCACCATGTATGTACCAATTGTGCGCTCTAGTAAAACAAGGACTTTTTGTTCGAAACTATTTTTTTTTCTACAGCCGTTGATCCTTATGTTCAGTAGGGCCTATGCCAAAAGCCTCCAACTTTCGTGCTTCTTCTAGGACTGAGATCCAATGACCAAGATTGTCTGGATGCATGCAAACACGTGTGAACTTGAGCGCATGGGGCTTGGTTGAAGGAAGATCAAGTTGCACTCTGAGATTTGACTGATTTATTCTGATTTGGATTCCACCTATCACTTATCTAAACATAAAGACGACTTTTTGGTAATCTTGCCAGAATTAATTTCGATTCCACTCTGTTCTTTATCAAAAATGGGAGGTGGTGGTGTTACTGGTAAAGGACCTGTAGGTGAATTATATTGCGAGTTGTTATATAGGAGTAGATACTACGCCCTTTATTCAATGAAGCTAATGTGTTGATTGTTGAGTTCAAACCATGTGTAAATTACGTGGGTTGTGTACGCCCGCGATGGGATATGGTGCTCTAAGAAGGCTGGTTTGCCTTGCCCCTTCTAGGCGGGTCCTAAGGACTCGGGCACCCCTAGTTATAAAAAAAACCTAATATGCATTGCAAAGCAAAAACAGTCTTCCCTCTCTAGCGGTGTCTTTGTTTTTTTTTTTGTTCTTGAGAGCAAAGTCAGCCATGTAATATGAGGGGAAGAATTTTACGTCCTCCCAGTTATATCCTCCCTCATGCACTCCACCTATAAGAAACCTCCACATCACGCTCATGAAAGTGGAGCAACAAGGGTACATTTCTTCTTTGAGTTATGATATACATGGGTAGCTTGGGCAAGTGGTTGCTTAGGCTTTAGTGGTAGGGCCACAGATTTGATAGTAGGGCTCATAATTCAGAACCAATCAGACCCATGGGCCCTACTTAAAGCCTAGGCAGGTGGCATAGGCAACCAGGATATACATTTTTTTCTTCTGTTTTTCCCGGTTTAAGGTCTCTCCATTCCATGAAGGTGATCGGGAGGCTTCTCGTAGGCATGGAATGGTGTCTCAGTGATATATCACTACCAGTCATGCTTTGAGAAAACAAAACAATCCAATCTCGTTTTTCATTTTTTTTAAAATGTCGCTGATATATCGGTTTCGGTCCGATATATTGAATTTTAAAAAAAATAATTTTTTTAAAAAAAATGATTTTTTTTAAAAAAAATCAACTTTCCCGTTTGTTTCCTATCCTATGCCAAGTGGAAGGATATAGGTTTAAAACGCAAACAAATACTTTGAATTATATATATATTTTAAAATTTACACTTGTCTAAATTAGTATCACTTATTTTAAAAGTTATATTGTGAAAATATATTGTAAAAACCAAGGTTTTCAAAACCGGACCGGCCATCGACCCGGATTGATGGCCGGTCCGGTTGGACCGCGGTTTGACCACGGTCAAACCGGGGTCAAGAAGTATAAATGGTAAATATATATTAAATAAATAATTTGTATCATATTAACATAAGAGCACAGGTAGCCCAGGTGGTTAAGGCTGTTAGGTGGGGAGGAGGGGGGGGGGGGTTCGAATCCCCCCTCAAGCAACAGTTTTTTTCAAAAAAAAAAAAAAAAAATCTGACCGTGACCAGTCCGGTTTAAGAAAAACCGGCCGGTTTACCAGACCGGGGTAAACCGGGTGAACCGAACCGGTTTCCAGCCCGGTTCCGGTTCTTCGCGGCCGGTCCGGTCCGGTTTTGAAAATCATGGTAAAAACTAATTTTAGACCACTTATATTTTTTTACACGATATCTCCGATATTTTATACGACATTCCTTGCTCCAAGGTGGATATGGCAATGGATTCGTCTCTTTTCAAAGCCAGACAAGCTTAGACGGAGGGAGTAGTGTGGGGCGTAGAATGTAGGTGTACGAACGTGTGTACGAATACGGGGCATTCGTGCTACGTCCTCCTCAGTCGGATCCAAACAGGCTACCCGCTGGCTCTTCCCGATCTCAGCGTTGACAAACTCGGTCGGTCCACAATTATTTAATCACCCTCCGTTCGTCCGTCCGCCCGCCCGTCGGCGCTATTAGGGTTTTCTGGTTAGCCCTTCCAGGTTAGGGTTTCTAGGGTTTTTCCATTTTCTGCAGAAATTGCAAGAAATTTATTGGGTTCTCTAGGATTTACGTTGAATTTAGGGTTTAGGGTTTGGTGGTTGCAGAAATAGGCGCGATGAGGCCTGTCTTCTGTGGGAATTTCGACCATGAGACGCGGCAGTCGGAGCTGGAGCGGCTCTTCTCCAAGTACGGCCGTCTGGATCGCGTCGACGTCAAGTCTGGTAATCTTTTTCTTTGTGTTTTACTCCGAAATTTACATCAAAATATTCGCAGCGGAAATTTTAAGGTTCTTTGTTTATGTTGTTGGATTTTAGGTTTTTTTCGTTGATTTTGTTGATTTTGTATAGTTGGTTAAGTTTGTTGATTGTTCCTTATCTTACAATGCAATAGAAGTGGGAAAAAGCATTGGGGCTTAGCGCTTCATGTGTTCGAAAACCTAAATCCACAGTTTGTGGTGATTGTAAAGAAGAAAAAACAAAAAGACGGAAGGGGGTAAGAGGGGAGGAAATGGTTTCTGCATAAGAAGTAAATGAATGTGAACTGGGGCTAATTTTAGTGAGATTGATCTGGTTAATGTACGCATTGCGTGTTTTTTGAATGGTGATGTTATTTACTGTTATCTTGTAAAATAGTCTGGCGAAAAGGAATATTCTTCGAAAAGAACTCAAATCTCCGCAGCGTTAGCCTCCACTAGGTTACTTCCACGTCTCCAACCAGTCGGAAACACAGGAAAACAGGGCGCGCTAGTCTCCATTACCCTCCTTTTGAAGCACCCCGTTCCCCTCCACTTATCTTTTCCCTCGACGACTGCCTCTGACACCCTCTTCCCCTGACGGCCATCTCGGATGCAGGCCCGATGTCCCTCACGGCCCTCTCCGACACTCTCTTTCACTGACGGCCACCTTCAATGCCCTGTTCCCCTTATGGCTGCCTCCAAGTGCAGTTATTTCATGGAAGTTTTTCGTTTTCAAATTGATACTTCATCGATCTCAATTTGCTATTTGTTGATAGTTTAGAATTTCAGTTCTATTTTTGCTTGCGTCCCCTCACTTCATCCAAATCCTGATAATGGTACGGTGTTTGTGTTCTTAGCTCTTACAATGACCCTTAGCATAGATGCCGTCAATTGACAGCACACACAAGGGTCTATCTTGCAGTAGCTAATAGACCGAAGAAGGGAAAATCATGTCGGAGGGAGAGTCAATAATCAGGTGATGGATGTCCTGCGGGGTGGGGGATGGAGGCCGGAGAAGACACGTTCGAGGGGAAAACAGAAGTCGGGGAGATGGGGTACTGGATGAAGGGAAACAGAGAACTAACGGGCTCCTCTTTTAAGTGTTTCCGTCTGGGAGGGGAAATGGATACATGGAGGCCTCCAAATGGTAGCTAACGCTGTGAAGGTTTTTGACCTTCACAGCAGATTTTTGTTCTCTTCGAAATTATTAGCTGATATTGGTATAGAACATAGGCTACTTGGGGTTGAAGTATTTAAGGTGCTATTTCTAATAGGAATTGTTTTATTAAAATTCATTTCAGTGATTAGGTTCACTGATTATTAGTGATCTTTTGTTGCAATTAAATTTGGAGGTCAATATTGAGGCTTATCCCAACTGGTTAGGGTTTATCCCAGTTTATCTATAGTGTGTGGTCAATTGGTTATGGAGGGAAAAAACAGGAAAGAAACTAGGACTTTGCTTACAGTGATTTTTCTCTACCCTATTTACCTTGTAATCTGAAGGTCTTACACCAGTTTTCTGCTCAAGGAGGAAATTTTGGGAAAAATAGGGCTAATTTAGTGAGAGTTATCTGGTTAACTGACACATTGTGGGTAAATCTCATTGTTCTCATGTTATCTTGTACATATTGTGTGGTGAAGAGGATGTTATATGGAATTAACAACTGATAATAATGTTTACTTGTTATAGTTTGGTGTTTTCAGTGAGGTCCGAGTATCTAAGGTATAATTTGTCTGAAGTGATTTACATTTATGATTGGATACAATATATGTTACTGAGGGTAAGGAGTGACTAGAAACTTCTTAGAAAAAAACAGAGTTTCCCCACCCCTCTTCCGTATCTTTTGGTCATGAGGGAGCAAAGTCAGCTCTGTAGTGGTGGAGACTTATTTGTATCCGATCATTAATTTAACTCATTTTTTAATGCAAACAGGCTTCATTGGATGGAGGGAGTATTTTTATGAGAGTTGGCCTTTTTTCTTTTGGATGAAAAACTACTTCATTAGACCAACAGCATGCACTTCGGTATTGGTTTTAATAGCTGGAAAGTCTGTTGCTTGCTGAGATTGGGTATTTTTTCGCTTGATTGGACCTTATAATTGCTGACTGCACCAAACTTACACTGTTCACTTACTGCACTAGTCCAGAAACTCTTGGACTGAGGTTAGAAAGCTTGTCTGCATCCGTTCATGTGTGTTTATTGGCACAGTGAATGTGATAGGAACCAATATGTGTAATATTGTAAAGTAAGGAGGACGTGGTATTTAAATGTTTGTTTTGACGCAGGAGCTACTAAGGGAACCCATGCTCTTTCACCATCCACTGTTGTGCCAAAACCTTCTCTGTCAATGGATAACTTCTTGCCATCACATCTGCTGCTCCATCCATTCAAAGATGGCATTCTTCTGCATTTTCTCGTAACTCACCTTTAATTGCCTAAGTTGCCATTTGACAAATTAAGGGATGACATCATCTTGCCATGCCTACTGCACACGTTTTCTCGACAAATGGCGAAGCATTCTCGGCAATGATTTAGCTCAGTTCTGCATTTGGATTAGAATATAAGCCATCAGGATTTAGTTCTTCATGCAAGGCCTCCATTCTATGCATCTATTATCCACCTATCCATCCTAATGAATCAGATCTTCTTCACATATGTTCAGGTGTTGTATTCTTCTATTTTAGTGAGGATAAAATGGAAAACAAAAAAACCGAAAACCCACATTTGTTGTGTGAGGCCCTTCATGACGAAGTGCAGAGCTTTTGCTTATATTTTGCATATCTGATATATTGTGGATGCAGGGTTTGCATTTGTCTACTTTGATGATGAACGTGATGCTGAAGATGCTATTCGAGGTCTTGATGGCTTGCCATTTGGCTATAGCAAACGCAGGCTATCTGTGGAGTGGTCAAGGGTAAGTTCATGATATAGTGCAATGGCTTACTTTTTTATCTGTTTGTCACATGAGTTAATTCATCTTGATGTGTATGCTGTGTACGAATATTTCAAATTGTATGAGGAGTGAATGATAATGTTGTGTTTTTAAATCAGGGTGAACGTGGATCACGTTTTCGTGATGGCTCCAGGGCAGTGGCAAACCAGCGTCCCACTAAGACCCTTTTTGTTATTAATTTTGATCCAATCCGCACAAGGGTAAGAGACATTGAGAGGCATTTTGAGCCATATGGAAATATCTTGCATGTAAGAATTCGGAGGAACTTCGCATTTATTCAGTTTGAAACACTGGAAGAATCTACAAAGGCTCTTCAGTGCACTAACATGAGGTTAGTTGTCAATCAGATATTAAAGATGCAGGTTAAAGTTGGGCTTGAAGTGTATTTGCTAACTCTGTGCATCTGACAAATTTCCTTTCAGCACGATATTGGATAGAGTGGTGTCTGTGGAATATGCTTTGAGAGATGATGATGAGCTGGATCTTCGCCGTGACAGCCCGCAAAGAGGAGGCAATGGTGGGAGGGGTGGATATAGTCCCTATGGGCGTTCAGTGAGTCCTGTGTACCGAAGGAGCCGATCCAGTCCTGATTATAGTCGAGCCCGAAGTCCAGCTTATGATCGATATGATGCTCCGGAATATGGGAGGAACCGAAGTCCTGAATATGGGAGATACCAAAGGTGAGAACTCTCATATTGCGATGTGATGTTACGTTTTTGTTCCATTTTCTCATGGACAGAGCCGATGAAGCACATGGCTGATACCTTCAAATTTTGCCATCTGAATAGCCGCTCACCAGTGCGAAGATCGAGGTTTTGAAGCTTTGCATTGGAGTGATTAAGTGATCAAATTCACCTCAAGGAAACAGATCGATGTTTTCTCTGTTTAGTTTCTTTTCATATCATAATCAGTATCCTTGTTTTGTCAATAATATTAGTAAATAGGTAGGTAGGTATGGGTAGGAGCACCTGTTGGAGTGAATGTCTTTCCTCTTCAGTTGTGGATATGTGGACCTTCATTAAGCTTCAAGGCGATCGGATTCCCTTTCCTGGAACAACTCGCTACTTGACTGGCTGGTTAATATATTCCTTCATCGACCGCAGTAGTTGTGTAGCACAGTATTTCATTGTAAATTAGTGTTGTGTCACTGTTGTGTTGGAGTGTCATACCAGTGTTGGCTGTGAGCGACTTTTTTTCAATTAGACTCTTCATCGAATTGGCCGTCGTAGAATTGCTTGGTCGTTTTGTTGTTCATTGATCGCAAAAGTGGAATGCACAAGTGAAGCCACGAATGACATCTAGTTACTTGGTTCTACTTTACGTCTTAGATGTCTATGTACTGAAGGCCACCTATTTGACACCCACCAAATTTGCAGGGGCCCCTAAATTGTCACACCTTCATTTGGTAAGTTTTAAAAGATTCATCTTTTCTTTTTAGAGCACCCATGTTGTGAGACCCCATTTTGTAAGGGCTCCGACAGAAAAATTATTATTGGAATGCTAAGAAGAAATTAAGGAGTCAAAGGACGAAATATGAAGGACAAAAAATCCCAATATATTACCCAATCTGTTTAGGCAGTAAGGTCGTCACTAAGAATGCAATAGAAGTCCCTGTAGTCCGAAGTATTGGAGAAATTAAGATTAGAGGAGTTCCAGGATTTTTTATTCTTTTTTTAAGATTGAAATGCATGATGGTGGAATGACGGAATTTTTGTGGGCTGCCACCACGGCTCAAATCGTTGGAGTATATGATGACATATCCTACTCTTAATATTTAGTCAGAGATGATAAAATTGAGACGGAGCTAGCCTCATGTATGTGATCACAGTACTTGTCAATATTTCATGTCCTGCTAGAGACAGTTGAGGAAGAATCTGACTTTTTGAGCTCCATATGAAAGAATTGCGGCATGTTAACAGGTAAATATTTTTTCTTTCGACGATAGGTGCCTCTCCAAAAACACATGGGGGTGAGTTCTGGGAGTTTCCGCCATATCACCCAGATATGCCACATGTTCTTTCCAAAATACCCTCTAACAACTTTTAATGATTTTACACAAAGACATGACCCACGCTAAAATGTTGCAACCTACCGGTCAAAAAATTGTTGTAACGACCACCCATTAGTGTTCAAACCACTTGTGGCTATTGAAAGAGAAGAGAAAATAGTAGCGGAGCCGTGGAATACTTTAAATGGAGTTGTATATATGGGTCAGAGGCAAAACTTAAGACTGGAAAACCGAATTAATAATCGAATATTTATTCACTGCTGTAAAACATTTTAAAGATGGAATTAATGCAAGAGCCTTGTACCAAAATAAAAATTATAATTTGGGAAAGAAATAAAATTATAATGAACCCAATTTGGGTTAAAAACACTACATGATTAACTTTGTCGCACAACCTCAATTTATACCAATTTTATTGTAAGGAACATAAATGCTACATCTGAAAGACGCATCTTCAATGGTGAATCTCAATGTCTAAAAACTCAAGACTCGGACTCGACTCCAATGACCATGGAGTGGAGTCGACTCGGAGTCTTGATGGAGTCACAATGGAGTCATTTAGGTCAAGTCTTCAAATTCTTAGACTAAAACTACAGTTATAAAATTAGAGGTACTTTCATAAATAGATAGATAAAAATATTGTTAGAACCAAGGTTTTCAAAACCGGGCCGGCACGACCTGGATTGATGGCCGGTCCAGTTGGACAGCGGCCAAACCGGATTGACCCGGTGTTGGGTGTGAGTAGGGTTGGGAATTGGGTCGGGTTGGATAAAATAGGGTTGGGTCGCCCTTTACCCAGTCTAAATAGAGTCGGGTAATTACCCGACCCTATTCATGAGTAGGGTCGAGAATGGCCGACCCTAACCCTACTTTGGTCGGGTCGGGTAATGACCCGGCCTTACTTTTTAAAAATAAAATAAAATAAATATTTTTATTTATTAATCTAGTATTTAAAAAGTCAAAATTGACCTTTATTTGACTAAATTTTAATATAGATAAGGTTAATATAATATTTTTTGTGATTTAGAAATAAAATTATATTTAAAAATTAGATTATGCAATATTAAACGTATATTATAATATTTTATAATAAGTACATCGGGTTGGGGTCGTGTCGTGCAAGTAATTACCCTACCCGACCCTATTTTAAATAGGGTAAAATTTTCAAACCTGCACCCGACCCTATTTTGCAATAGAGTTGGGTCGGGTTGGTTTTTCCCACCCTTAGGTGTGAGGAGTGAAGCCCATATTGCATATATGATAAATATAAATTTTATGCAATGATATAATCAAAATATTAGTAGCTTAAGTGGTTAAAGTTTAGACATTTGTATTCAACTCTCCCAGGTTTGAATCTCCCGACAGAATTTTTTTCAAAAAAAAAACTTGGAGACAACCGAGTCGGCGAGTTAGACCAGACTCGGGGAGTCGGCTCAGCGAGTCAATCGAGTCTACAACCGAGTCATACGAAATGGAGCCTGCACCTGAGTTTGACTTAGTTTGTCAATGACCCGAGTTGACTCGGGCGAGTCACTGGAGTTAAAACCGAGTTTTTGTTCTATGGTGAATCTTGTGATAGACCCACACTTTTTAATTCATTGCCTAACTTTAAAGTAGTTAGAGAGTTTTCCTTTCCTCCTCATCGGATGAAATTGTTAGGGCTGTGCAGTCTAGACACATATTTTTTTCTCCATTTTCATGAGCTTCATCAATTGTTTAATGCACAGTTTAGAGATTTAAAAGGACGTCGAGTTCCATTTTGATACTCCCTCCATTCAAAATTGTTGTTAGCATTTGGTTATCTAAAACGAACCAAAATTAGGTTATTTAGGAAAACCAACATGTCAATAATAGTTCCGGATGGAGGGAGTAGACGGTAGAGTTGAAGTGCACAAACTACAAAGAATCATCGAGTTGTTTTGTTTATACTCCCTCCAGTCACTTTTAATAGATACAATTCTTTTCAAATACACTAATTTAGTGTATTGGAAAAGAACTGTATCTATTAAAAGTGACAAAAGGGAATATGTTTTAAGCAAGATAAATACTAATTTTCATATCATAAATCTTCCTCCCCTCCTTCAACTGGACAAAATATGTTAAGGCCATTGAGCTTTCATTAACGTTGATGAATGGTCATTGCAAAAATCACCACTCAATACTCGTTATCATTTATTCAGCATCCTTCCTCAAGGCAATTTTCCCCCTTCCAATTGGTCTATCCGGCATTCATCTCAGGGATAATTGAAGAAATATAAATAAGACGCATACTATGATTTGAAGGATCAAATGTGTGAACTTAAAATTTATAATACCCAAAGTCTGAAAGTCAGAAACCTTTAAGAACATGTGCGTTTTAATTGCTTATTTAAGAACTAAACCATCTAGCAAGCAAAGCTACTACCAAAATTCAACAGCTATTGCGTAACAACACCATTATGAGAGCAGACACCCAAAATGTGCCCAATTCCCAATCCCTTCTTACTTGTGAACTTTTAGTTTCTTTTTCTTTTCTCAAGTGCATGTTTAGCCTCTAGTCAAACATCTCCCTTATAAAAACCAACCATGCAAAAGCTTTAACCTCAAAGACATACATAGATTCATGTCCACTAGCTGATAGATAGATCTTATTAAACAAAATAATGCAACATATCCATTAACATGAAGGAAAGTTCTTAAAAGTGTATTGCATGAAGCTCCTGCAGGATGGCCCTTTCAAGCCATGAAGAGGCATCATGCATCATCTCCGGGCTCAGTCTGATCATCAAGATGCAGAACTCGAGTTGCGTGAGAGCTCCGTCACCGTCAAGATCCCCGACTCTCACCATCTCCTCGGCCTCCTCCTTGCTCATCCTCTCCATCCCCAGCACCAGCGCCGAGCACACCGCCAGGCTCTCCGCCGTTATCAGCCCCCTCACCGGGTCGGCCAGCAGCTGGAACCCGCTGCACAGCTCCGACACAAAGGCGTCGGCGTCCAGCCTCTCGGCCATCGCCGGCAGGAGGTCCTCATATGAATGAACTCTTGCTAGCTGCTCCATTTCACTACTGCCCCTTGCATGGATGAATTTCTGCTAGCTTTCTATCCTATAAATAAGGTGCATAAAGATCTGATTATGATACATTGATCTCTAGTAGTGCTTGCCGTTCATGATGTTTATGGAGTAGATTCCATGTGCACCGGCTTCCAGGAAGGTGCAAGAGGATGAGCTGGGGATGGTATATCACAATTGCGTCTTAAGAGAGCCATTCTTTCCATGATATCGTACCTGTTTTGTGCCATGTCTAGCTTCCATGAAGCTTCGTTAGTCAGCACTCGTTCCCTCCCAGAGTCCCATTGCTTTCTTGTGGGATTGGTGCTGCTTGTCCTGGTCGAAATGGACATGAGCACTTGTTTCATGTGAAAAACCAAGTACTACAATTGGTGTGTAGAATGGTTAAGAAGTAATACAATTGGAGCAACGATGTGCAATGGAAATGGGATAACTTTTATATATCAGGCAGAGAGAGACCTCAAACTTAAAAAAATTCTGCCTCAAAATTTTAAATCCAGGCGTCAAAATTGTAAATATATACTCCCTCCGTCCGGTTTTATTATTAACCTAGTTAGTGCATTTATAAGTTTTATAAATCCGGACGGAGGGAGTAGAAAAATATGAAATGATCTCTATATTACTTCCCAATCTTTGTCTTCATCTTTTTCTACTACACATGTTTCGAGGCTTTAAACTTTCAAGGCTCTACGTTTTTTTGTTAATTTCGCCCATTTTCCAACCTCATCGATAATTTGTTCACATGCTTTCCTAGCTTGGTTCTATGACTAGAGTCCGTAATCATGGTAGATATCAGTTTTAGCATGGTACATTGAGGCCAAAAATTGAGATATGAAAGAGTATCTCATAAAAAAAATGAGGCCTAAAATGGAAAAAAGATGACAGGTGAGACCATTTGTAGGACCCATGCTATGCAGTTATGTATGAAGCGATGACGAACATAAGGTAGAATTTACAAGATAATTTAATGATGGTTCCTAATAGTGGGATTAATTTCGATGTTATAATAAGATATTACGGAAATAATCAAAGATCATAGACGTGAGTACCGTAGGATACTGAGTGTAGATTTTGATGCTTCAGTATTTGTGTCTTAATAATTTTATCATTTATTTCCTACTGCTTTTGTATTGTCTTAATAATTTTATCATTTACTTCCTACTGATTTCTTAGACTTGATTAGAGCTTTACTAATTTTTCTATCTTTACTTTGCTTCAGTAATTTTTGTTCCTAATAAATCTTTGTTAACTATTTTTGGGGTATGTTAATTTAGATTTAGTTCATTATTTAATAACTAAAAGAATTGTTAGTGGGGCATCTCTGCTGCTCTTACATCAAAATCTCTCAATCATATTTTTTCTCGTCTTTTCCACTGATTTTGCTTTTTTTTAGGCATAAAATTTTATTTTTTTTGGGTTGGATGGCACAGGCGGTGATTTAAACAATGATGATGGATGGACCTTCGCCGGAATTTCTTCTTTCCTAACTGAATGTTATTATAAATCGCTAATTTTGGAAAAAAGGAAGACTTATGTTATATTTTGGGAAGAATGACATTTTGGATAGTTTATAGGTCATACGAAAGAAACAAAGATAATCTAGGTAATACGGAAAAATGAAAAGTGGCGCTAGATAATATTGAAAAAACTCTATATAAACCGACCACTTACCCCTTCCACATCCGATGTGGGATAAACCTCAACAATTTTCCCCTCACACATCGGGCATGTTGGTAACCCAGGCTCCGATATCAGTATTGGGTGGTCTTTGACCTCTTTCACCCTTAAAGATAGCTTGCCGGACTTTCCTCATATTTAAAAATCGACCATTAACCCCTTGCACATCTGATGTTGGATAAACCGCTTACATATGCCTATTAGTAACCCGGGCTTCGGTACCCGTGGATGGTCTTGGGCATCTTTTACTCGAAAAGCTAATTGGAGGTGAGTTTTTCCCTCACACTTATAAAACAGAAAGATAGGGCGAGGGGAATGTAGTGACGGGTTTTTTCTCAAACAGGATTGAAAGAGACAAGTGGCGACCCTTGAGGGCTCTCTACACTTATGCCCGTCACGGAAACCCACTTCTTCTGTATATTGAATCCAACTTTCTTGCTTGCTCTTGATACTATGTCTGCAAAGGCCTATTATCAAGTAATGCAGCTTGTTATTCTGGGTACTTGGTTTTCTTGTTTCATATGTTTCTTGATTTTCCTTGCTGTTTTGTCTTGTTAGTTCCATGTGTATTCTTTCATATTGTTTGATCGATGTTTTTTGGTCAGATCTGGAGGATTTTGTTTTTTTTTAATTGGAGAACTAATGAGTTGAGTAGGGGGACGTTTTAATTAGAATTATGGATTGATTTACAATTATAAACTAGTCTATTTTTTGTTGTTTTAGATTATTGCTTTTTTGACATAATTTTACATTGATGATTAGGTAGGGGGATCGACAATGATGCCCTTCTTGGCCTGGGTTTTCTTTCTAATATATTGTTAAGGATCTCAGTATCTTGAAATTAATTCAGGTATGTGTCACTGTGTCTTAGTTATTTGTTAGTGAGACATCATTGGAAAATTTTTTTATAATTAGGTAGCACAATGCAGTTCTGATATTGTACTAATATACATAGGAGATTCCTTTTTGGCATAGTTTTCTCTTTCCCTTTTAAGTACATGCTAATTGGAATTTCATGTTGAAGGTTGAGTGACCTTTTTCCATAAAACAAGAAGATTTTATAAAAGCAATGTAAATTTTCCACGACGACATCAAATTTTTTTTTTTTAATGCTCGAAACGATATGGTTTTTGACTTCGATGAAGCCTGGTAGATGTTGCTATAAGGTGGAGCTCCATATCAGACAGTAAACTTGACTTTCACTTTATTTAATCTATCTGCAAAGCTAGCATAACTTCCTACTTGCCTGTTCTTATATTTGTCTATATTGAAGTGAGTTATGTCCTTTCTAATTACAAAATGTTCATAAACTTACACATTACAAAAATAACTGCTCCCCCCGTCCAATGAAGCCTTGCATTAGAAAAAAAATCCATCACTACAAACGCGGAAGAGGAGGGGGGAACTCTGCTTTTTGTACAAGCCTTGGAGTCCAATAAATTTA
Source organism: Houttuynia cordata (assembly GCA_039654745.1). Classification (NCBI taxonomy): domain Eukaryota; kingdom Viridiplantae; phylum Streptophyta; class Magnoliopsida; order Piperales; family Saururaceae; genus Houttuynia; species Houttuynia cordata. Next base: position 6,421,941 of record CM077511.1, read on the forward strand.
ATTCATTTACAAATGCTGACGGAGGGAGTATATTTTAGACTTTGATCTTAAAATTGGAATGTTTTCTTAAAGACATATCTCTCATTACTTGCAGAAATTTCTCTTTGTTAATCGTTTGTTACTTGCTGATACTTACATATTTGAAAAGCTGCTTCCCTTACTCTTTTTCATTCTATTTTCTGAGTTTTCAATAGTTTAGAAGCTCTCTGGTTGTTGCAGCAGTTGTTTGCTAGTCTAGCGACGTATTCTAGTGCCTAATGCCTCCTTGAATAGTTGAATGGTTTCTGCAATTCCATCTCATTATTTCTGCATGTAATCTCATATATCAGTGATGGCTTCTTGTATTCTATATATATGTTGAATTCTCTATAGTGCTAGCCATTTTGATGCAATTTAATAAGTGTCTGAATTAGTTTCATAGATGAGTTTTTCAACAATTCTACTTGTTTTAGCGATCACGAGTTATTCCTCTGCTTCCCTTTATGTCGCATTGTCTTTCACAATCCATAGATTTTTGCATTGGCGATGTTTCTGACATGCGTATGTTGAATAATTAATAATAATATGGCAAGAGTACTACCAACCCGTTGACAAAAAGCTCCACAAAAAATACCATAACGTCTAGAGAAGAGATTGGATTCGAAGCGCATTTAACGCCGTCCTTGAAACAGATTCCCCGCCCTCTACACAGGCTTTTACTGGCGATCTGCTTCCGAGATACAACGAACCACTCTGTTGGTCTAAAGGTGTACTTCAAATTAGACTAACACGAACTCGATAAGAGGAGATATTATTGCTCAATGATTGAAGAGATTTTTAAGAGAGAGAGAGTTTTTGTGATATTTTCCTATATTTTGTTCTCTATTTATAAAGGATATCAAATAAGTTATTTCTGGAATGAAAGGATGCAACTTTTGAATCCAAAATGACAACTTCCGAACGATAACTGCCGGTGCGATCGATCGCTGCAGTTTTCTGTGTTAATCCAGTACTTTCGATCGATCGTTCTAAAGGCGATCGATCGCGACTCACTTTTGCGAAATCACAGTACTTACGATTGATCGTTCTCAAAGGCGATCAATTGCATCTCACCTTTGCGATCGATCGCGACTATCTAAGCGATCGATCATCGCACCCATGACTCTTTAATTCAATTCAACAATATTTTTTAACAATCTCCACCATGACTTGACATTAAACTAGTCAACATACTAGAATGTAGACAACAACATGAATTAAATATTGAGAAATAGAATTCTAAGTTTTCAGCGATAGGTATCTTGCGGGTTTGAACCTACACCTTGTTTGATAAGCTGTCACTCTCACAAGTTCGAAGTGAACAAAGTTTTAAACTTGAACCTTGGAGCAAAAACTTTGCAATATCTAACACATAGAGTTATTCCCCTTTCGAGATCACTGGGGTAGCACTTTACGGCCATGCGCTTTGTATCTTTTCATGAATTACACATTAGAGAACAAAATAACTGTGACCTTAGTGGCACTCACATAGGTGACAGTCTCCGAGGGTAATCTGCATAATGATACCCTGCTATATAAGCCTTGACCTCACTAAGACTTTCGTCAACTTATTTCATATGCAGTATAGCACTCTCATCAGAACACGGGAATAAGCATACAATATATTTAAATAGTGCTCTTCAAGTCACGCATTAGCTTGTTTTTACCCATTGAATCTTCGTTGTGGGATCTCCACTCAGAAAGATTGGGTTGTTACTAATGATGACTTAATCGTAGGCTTTCAACCCCATTCCCCTAGATGAGTTTTGAATTTACCTTGCCAGCAATCATTTGGTAAACGAATCAACCAAGTTATCCGCTGATTATATGAAATTAAGGTAATGACCCAGGGGTAGTCAACTTGCGCAAGATTTTATACCTTAGTTCAATGTGTCTATAGGGCCTCTTATTATGATTCTTATTTCTAACCTTATCAAGAGCTGATTGACTATCACAATGAATCAAAATTACTGGAATTATCTTATTTAACCAAGGTATATCTATTAAAAGATCCCTAAGCCATTCCGCCATTCCTCTAGTTTTATCAAGTGCTACTAACTCAGCATCCATAGTAGACCTTGTAATCACGGTTTGCTTGGAAGATTTCCATGCAACCGCCTCACCACCTAGTGTGAACACATAACCACTAGTGACCTTAGTTACATCAGAATCTCTGAGACCCAATTTGCATCACTGTATCCTTTTAAGACAGGAGGGAACCTAGAATAATATAAACCGTAATTTGCATTTCCCTTCAGATATCTAAATACTTTCTCAATGACAGTCCAATGAGATTCATTCGGGCTCTTAGTGCATCTACTTAGTCTTCCCACAACATAGGATATATCCTGTCTACTGCAGTTAGCCAGATAACTCAAACTTCCTATAAGATGTGAATTTCTAAGTTGTGACAGACTTTTCCCACAATTTTTCTTTAATCTTACACTAGGATCATACGACGCATTAACGGGTTTTCTATCGAAGTAACCATACTTCTTTAGAATCTTCTCCACATAGTGTGATTGACTGACAACTATTCCTTTGGAAGTCCTATCAATCTTCAAGCACAATATGACCTTGGCAAGACCTAAATCTTTCATATCAAAATTTGCGTTAAGGAAACCCTTAACGTTACTGATTTCATCCACATTATTACCAAATATAAGAATATCATCAACATACAAGCATAATATAACATAAGAGTTACCAACAAATTTTCAATAAAGACATTTATCAGAAGTACACATAACAAAATTATTTAAAAGAAGAATATTATCAAACTTTTGATGTCATTGTTTAGGAGCCTGTTTGAACCCATAGAGAGATCTTACTAACTTACATGTTTTTCTTTCTTGTCCAGGAACTACAAAACCTTCAGGCTGCTCCATATATATTTTCTCCTCTAATTCATCATTTAAAAATGTTGTTTTGACATCTATTTGATGAATCTCGAGGTTGTAATGAGCTGTTAATGCAATAAGCACTTGAATCGTAGTTATCATGGTCACGGGAGAATATGTATCAAAGAAATTTTGACATTCTTTTTTACTATAACCTTTAGCTACTAATCTAGCTTTCTAGTTTTCAATGGATCCATCAGAATAATATTTTCTTTTAAATATCCACTTGCACCCAATTGGGTTAAACTTCGGAGATAGATTCGTTAAAACCCACGTCCCATGTGCAAGTATAGAATCCATCTCACTTTGTACCGCCTCCTTCCATAAATAAACATCATTAGATGACATAGCCTCACTAAAAGTTAAAAGATCTTCATCCCCCGCTATAAAAGTATAAAAGTCATTTCCAAAGTTCTTCTCTATTCTAGTTCTCTTAGATCTCCTAACCTCCACATTAGTACCCGAATCTTCAATTCCAGAAACGGAAGATGAGGAACTATCTTGTTTATACACAACAACCTTACTCTTTTCTTTCATTGGAAACACATTATTAAAGAATGTTGCATCATCAAACTCCTTAATAGTATTAGGTGCATAATCTTGACGATTAGACACAATTACTAAAAATTGATATGCTCTGTTGTTTGTACACAACTGATAAAAACTGCATCATAAGTTTTCGAACCTAGCTTATCCATCTTCACATTTGGGACCTTCACTTTCGCAAAACATCCCCAAACTTTAATTAATTTTAAGCTCGACTTTCTTCCTTTCATTAGTTCATAAGGGGTTGTTCTTTGTCATTTATGAGGCATACAATTTAAAATTACACATGCATAAATAATCGCTTCTCCCCATAAATTCTTCAGTAAACTCGAAGAAGAAAGCATAAAATTTATCATATCGATAAAAGTTCTATTCTTTCTTTCTGCCACACCATTAAATTGAGAAGAGTAAGACGTTGTTGTTTCATGTATTATTCCTTGACCTTCACAAAATTTGTAAAAATCAAGAGAACAATATTCCCACCTTGATTGAACCTAAGTCTTTTGATTTGCCTCTCAGTTTGATTCTCAACCTCCATCTTATAAATTTTAAACTTCTCAAAAGCCTGATATTTAAATTTTAGTAAGTACACATGACAAAATTTAGAATAATCATCTATGAATGTGATGAAATATCTCATTCTATCTCTAATAATTAATCCATTTAATTCTCAAATATCTGAATAAATTAAATCAAGCAAACACGATGTCCGATCAACAGATCTATATGGTTTCTTATGTTGTTTAGCTTGAATATATATTTCACATTTATTAAGAGTTTCACTACTCAATTTTAGAATCAAGTCAAGATTCATCATTCTCTTAACAGTTTGTGAACTCACATGTCCTAGCCTCATATGCTACATATCAACATAATCAATATAGCAAACTATATAATCCATAACATTAAATAAAGAGTTATTACAAGAAATTACATTGAGTTTAAATAAACCGTCACAGACATAACCTTTACTAATATATGCACCATGTTTAGTTATTACAACTTTATTTGATTGAAACATTAGTTTAAATCCCTATCGACTAAGAAGTACTCCACTAACAAGATTCTTCCTCACACTAGGCACGTGTGAAACATTATGAAGAGTCAACGTGTTCCCCGATGTAAACCGGATGTCCACAGTCCCAACTCCATGAACTTTAGCCTCAGAGGAGTTACCCATCGCCAATGTTCGTTCCTTTGATAGAAAGAAAAAGAAGAAACATCAATACCAATGTGAACAGTAGCCCCCCTATATCAACCCACCAATCGGTAGGTTTACATGCCAAGTTAACTTTAGATTTAGTTAAAACTAACCCGTCATCTGAAATAACCATGTTAGCCTGAGCGGAAGATGAAGCCCCACCATTGCTATGGTCCTGGCCCTTCTTCTCCCTACACTTGTTTGTAAAATGTCCAAGCTTTCCACAGACCTAGCAAACCTTTGACTTCTTGTCGTTTTAGATATTTGAACTAGGTTTAATAGGACGATTCCTATTTTTTTAATTCTTCTTATATCCATAGGACTTGAGTTTCCCTTCAACTACATTTACTTGAGCACTATCATTAGCCCTAGAAGAGGAGTTTTGAATGAGTTTCATCTTGCCCATATGCTTCTCTTCAATATGGATAACTACTATTAGATCATTAACGGACATAGCATCCCGTTTGTGCTTCAAGGTAATTTGAAAATCCTGCCATGAGAGTGGTAATTTGCCGATAAGCATTGGAACTTAGAGCCTCTAGTCAATGGGAATACTTTTCCTAATAATCTTAGCAACCAAATTCTGAATTTTAACTACCTAGTATCTAACAAACTTGTCATCAACCATCTTGTAGTCAAAATATTAGCCTACAACATATTTTTTTTCCCCTTCATGCTCCTTCCAAATTTCTTTTTAAGGGTATCCCATAATTCTTTAACAGATTTAGTATTCACATGCAAGTCATATAATTCATTGCTCAAAACACTCAAAATCTGTCCATGACATGATTCATCATCTTGTTTAAACTTGTCACTTTCACGAGATTTAGCACTTCCAGTAACTTTAAGAGAACTTGCAGTTTTATTAGACTCGGATGAAACAAGTTTTTCACCAATAGCATCAATAATGACATAAAACACATTCAATTGTGCTAACCAAAATTTCATCTTTGTTTGCATCTCATAAAATTCTTTCCATCAAATTTTTTAGGTTTCAGAGATTTGTCAACACCCATAATTGCATTTCTCAATCAACCAGATCGTATATGTTTCAAGATTGTTGAATAATTAATAATAATATGGCAAGAGTACTACCAACCCGTTGACGAAAAACTCCACAAAAAATACCACTATGTTTAGAGAAGAGATTGAATTCGAGGCATGTTAAATGCTGTCTTTGAAACAGATACACTGCCCTCCATGCATAAGCTTTTATTGGTGATCCGCTTTCGAGATACAACGAACCACTCTGTTGGTCTAAAAGTGCACTTCAAATCAGACCAACTCAAACTCGATCAGAGGAGATGCTATTGCTCAATTATTGAAGAGATTTTTGAGAGAGAGAGAGAGAGTTTTTGTGAGCTTTTTCTATATTTTATTCTCTATTTTGATCTCTATTTATAAGGGATATCAAATAAGTTATTTCTGGAATGAAAGGATGCAACTTTTGAACCCAAAATGGCAACTTCCGGATGATAACTGCCAGTGCGATCGATTGCGACCAATTAGACGATCAATTGCTACAGTTTTCTCTGTTAATCCAGTACTTTTGATCTATCATTCTAAAGGCGATCGATCGTGACTCACTTTTGCGGAATCACAGTATTTACTATTGATCGTTCTCAAAGGCGATCAATCGCGTCTCACCTTTGCGATCAATTGCGACTATCTAAGTGATCGATCGCCACACCCATGACTCTTTAATTCAAGTCAACAATATTTTTCAGCAACGTATAGTTAAGAGAATTCTAATTGGAGTTTTGCTTGAGTACATTCATTTGTGCTGGAATTTCTGGTTTATGGTCTATTAGTGACTACTAAATGATATTAACTTGTGTATAAGCTGCAGTTCATACAATTAATCAGCTTTTTGCACCTAAAATAGGTATTTATGTTGGAGGTGATAAAGTGGTTCATTTCGGAAGGCTATGCGATATGTCTTCGGATACAGATGATTCAATTCGAGACTCCTCAAATTTGAAAACTGAGAAGTTCCCATCAGGTTGCCCGACCTTTTCCTGATTGCAGATTCAGTCAGCCGCATAACGGTGTAGGACTTTCATATGTAGATTGCTTCCTAAACAATGGTTCCCTCCACCGCTTTGAATATGGTGTTTCATCATCAGTCTTTCTAGCCAAAGTTCGGGGAGGGATTTGCACAACTGCACAGTCTAATCTTCCTGACATTGCAATTCATAGAGCTATGTAATCTTCTTCATAATGGATTTGGGAACTATGGTATGTTCCAGAATAACTGCGGGGATTTCGCTTTATACTGCAAGACAGGCCTTCTAATTCTTGATAAGTCCGGACCAGGAATGAGTGGCCAGGCTTCTTCAGTCATTGGAGCTCCTTTGGCAGCTCTTCGCTGTTCCCCATTGAAGTTTTTGATGCTAGGACCTATTGGCATGGCAATAGTTACTGCTGGAATGTACAATATAAATAGGTATGCTGCTGACCTTGTGTTAGAAAGGATGTCATCAAGGTGCCTGTGGAGGAAATGGCTGTGAAGCTTGGATGGATAGATGATAATAAGGGCAAGGGATCCAAGGGTCAGATATGTGAGGACAAGGATGCAATAAAAGCATCCAGGTAGTCATTGTTGGTATCCTCAGGTGATTGGTGACTTTGTAATAGTTGATTCTGTCTAACAGTCTTTGATTTATACCACTAACATGTTGGATGTTATGCTCTTTTTTGGATAAAGAGTGACGCTGCAAGAAGTGAACTTTCATATCGGTGTTTTCTTAATTTCATTGATAGGGTGGTAAAAAGCTACTTAAATCTCTTATAACTCTATGGATTAGAAAAGAATTTAGCTAAAGGAAATCGAAGAAGGTAAAGAAACGAATGAAGTTCATTTTTACTTGCATATATGTTGCCTTCTATCATACGCTCCTCTGTCCCATAGTAGTAGATCCATTTAGCTCGATTAAGTGGCTAAGTGCGTAAAAATCTGATTATACAATTTAAGCTTTCTATTATCTTATCTCTAAGTTGTATAAATACAAATAGGACATCCAAAGTTGTATAATCTATAAAGGTATAAAATTTATGGAACATATTATAAAGTTAACGGAGCAAATAGTAGAAGGACGTTTATAAAAAGTAAATGAAGTAACAAAGAATCAAGGGCAATTTATTAAATAATACACCAAAAAAAAATCCGAATGGGAACACTGTTCAAATTATTTCCCGATCTGGGTATGTGATGAGCCACGCAGGCGTGCTAGTGTGGTTTTTTTTTTTAAATTGACCCGAATGAACCGACGCCTCTCAACTTAAGAGAGAGGTGTCGGTTGAACGGACGCCGTCTATATGTAAAAAGAAAGGCGTTGGTTCAACCAACGTCTTCGACACACTTAGCAGTTTTAGTGGGACAAACTTCAACAATGCATATATCTCTCATTTCTAATCATCTTTAGTACTCTTTCTTTATTGGGATAAACTTCAACGATGTTCTTCTTTATTTTTAGTACTCTTTCTAATCATGATATCATAATGATCTTAATATCCTATCGAAAAAATACCACAAAAACTATGATAAATAGCATGCGGTAGCTCAATATCTTTGTGATATCATCATTATAAGAAATAATACTAAAAATAAGGAAGAATAAAAAACAGGGCGAGAACAGATTAGAAATGAGAGAGATATGCATCGTTGAAGTTTGTCCCACTAAAACCACAAAGTGTGTTGAAGGCGTTTGTTCAACGCCTTTTTGTTTACACACAGAGGCATCCGTTCAACTAACGCCTTTCTGGTCAATTAAAAAAAAAACCACGTAGGCACTAGCGGCCACGCTGACGCCTATGTGGCTCGTCGTATACCCAGATCGGGAAATAATTTGAGCAGTGTTCCCGATCAAAAAAAATTTTGTGTGTATTATTTAATAAATTCTTCAAGAATCAATTTAGTTTCATGCCAGAGAGGTCAACAATGAAACTATATTTTTTATTACTATTTCTTACAAAAGAGATGGTACAAAACAAGCTTGAATGAAAAGTGTAAGATCCGTGTCATTGACCCTAAATAGTTGGAAAAGACGCTAATTAATCATTATGATTATGACTCTCTTACCTGTAAGACCCACAATTCAATAAAGTTCATTAAATTTCTAAATGGAGCTATTAATACATATGGGATGGAGTATAACGGTTTCTCTAGTATAGTCTGGTGTACAAACTATATGAGAGGAACTAGGATGGATACGAGAAACTGTCAGCATTTTTGCCCTCTTTGATAATGACCAGTTGGGACCACTCTCAAAAATCCACCTGGTTAGTGAATTTTTGGGATAATCCACTAACCAGCTGAATGAGGTGTTTCAGCTGGTTAGTGGATTATCCCAAAAATCCTAACCAGCTGGATTTTTTTAGTTGGATGGTGCTGAATTTTTCACGCCCCAAACGGCCCTTAGTGAATATAAAATAACTAGCAATGGCTATCCAGCACTTTAGTAGAAAAACTCATGCTAAGAAGTCGTTTGGGGAGTGATTAAAAGCAATACTGTAGTATCCATATTTTTTTCCTATCGTATTTCAGCTGGATAGGGAAAAAAATATGGATGCTACAGTAGATCTGGAAAATCCATTGTGGATATTTGCTTATAATCATGCCCCAAACGGTCTAAATCAAAATGTTAAATAATTGTTGTGTCCTAATAGCTTAAGCTGATTGGAGAAGGCAATTATCAAATTTGTTTTACATCTGAAGACTCCCCAGCATGCGCAAGCACCCGTCAAAGCTTATAGCATGTGAGCATAATTAAAAGGAAGAAAATTATTATCGAAACAATGTACAAAAATGGTGAAGATTATACACATAATAGGATTTGAAACGACATTGGTGGAAATGTGCCCTGGAACACAAATGGGAGAAAACTCTTAAATAACCTTTGATTCACAGTAGCTGATGGTATTAGGGCTATCAGACAAAGAATTTACTTTTTCTTACGTTATATATAAACAGATGCCTTCTCCTTGCTTTTTGTTGGCCTTTTTGGTGGGAGTGGCTTTCGTGATTTGTATCTTTATTCCCTCCTCCTTTGAGTTTCAATGAATTTCTTTAATTCTAAGAAAGAATCCAGCTCTTGAAGAAACAAATTGCATATTTCAGTGCCGTCTAAGTGTGCCATTTGCAATGATGTCATTGCTCCTCTGCTGCAATTGTAGCATGCAGAAGCTTGTGCCTCTCTACAAGCACTAGCAGTGGCATATAACCTAAATTGAACCCGCATCCAACTTCGAGGGGACTCCAAGAGCTAAATCATCCCGTTGCAACAAGCACTTGATTGTTGCCTGTTGCGCATTCCTCAGATAGCGGCCTGCTCATTTAGGCCGTCATGCCAGAATTTCAAAATGTTGCAATTGATCATCCTTACTGTGACCCGAATTTCTAAAGCAGACAGATAATTTTGGACGAGGGGGTATACCTTTGAAGTGTACAGTGGCGTAAACTGGTGATTTAAAAAAAATAGATAGGGGCCGTTTGGGACGTGATTATAAGCAAATATCTACAATATATTTTTATCCTATCCAAACATGGATGCTACAGTTTAGTAAAACATCCACAATGGATAACTTTTCACAGTATTTGATTTACTTTTAATCATGCCCCCAAACGGAATTGACAATTTGCAATTCAACATATGGTTGTGGAAGTTCTTGATAACATAACACACCTCTGAAGACTGTGACCTTTGCCTGACCTAGTGAGCTCATCATCAGAGGCTAATCGACTGCACACATCCTCTTCATGTTTATATAAAAACCAAAAAATCTTCATTGGTTAACCAACCAATCTCCCACCATGTAAACTATTGCTGCCTTGTTCAACACTTCACATCCCCAAATATGTAAAGGAACCACATAACAAAATCATGCAAGACATAATTTATGTTACAAGAATAACCTTTCTCTACAACATGGAGCCAATCAAACAAAAAAGGTCCAACTATTTTATACTCAGCTTTTCATAACCACTTGAATTTTGTTGACCTGCAAGGGAGCGAAGTCGACCACGCAATGATGGATCGGTGTATTTTTAAATAACGTGGCTATTTGGACTCAATTATTTTCCTGAGGGGAAGAAGAAGGAAGGGGCTATGTTAGAGGGTGGGGGATACTTAGAAAAGTAGTGGTGGAAAGATGGGTGTTAAAGTAATTGAAGAAAAAGAGAGAATGGGGTTATTTGAAGCCCATTAAACTCCTATGTCACCCACGTCCCCACCATCTCCCCTTTATTTTTCTCTTTTTTTATTGCTCTCACCCCTCATCCTTCTTCCTCTAATTTCCTCACCGTCCCAATATCCCAAGACAATTTCTCTCCCATTTCCTCTTCTTCCTCTCAATAGACCTGTCGACGGCCTCTTCGGCCGCCGACCTCCTCCTCTTCTCTTTGTTTCTCCTCTTCTCTTCATTCTCTTATCCCTTTCCTTCTTGCTCTCTAGCTAACCACAACAGGGTCAAATGTGCTACCATTTTTGCCACGCTAGTCATGTACAACTTTGATTTGACAACAACTGCATATGATTGTGGCTAGCTGTGAGCCACCCTAGAGAAGAATATGGAGAAGATAAAGATGAAGAAGGAGATGAGGAACAAGAAGAAGTAAGAAGTAAAAATATGAAGGGGTGGCGGAGGCAGAGGTGAGCCAACATTGGGATGACGGACTGAGTCATAGGGTAAAAATCGTTGCATGGATTCTAACATTCGGTATTGCCATCTCCAACGGTTCACTCTCTGTCATGTCATAAGGTTTCGGGTGCTGGTCCCCGGCAAACTATATAAGCATAATGAAGTTTACGCCCCAACACAAAGAAGCCATTAAGAAACTATAACACCCAAAAAAAAATCAGTATGCTTACTAAAACTTATTGATCTAAAATACAAAATTTGATGTTTATTTTTATTATGTTTTGTGATTTGGTTGAAGTACGCGAAGAGAGATTTTCAACGCCACCAACTATGCATAATTCGGAGTTCATAGCAAAAAGTTATACTAGTTTGAATTTTATGCTTCGATCGATCGCCAGGGTATGCGATCCTAGATCAATAGCCTTTGTCCCTGATCGATTGTTTTTACTGGAATTTGGCGATTGATCGCTGCATTAAATCGTCAAAGGCGACAGTCGATCATAACTATTGTGATATCATGGATTTGTGCTGCAATCGATCGCGCTGGTAGAAACTGAATACGAAAATTGCATTTTGTTAGGATTTTCTTGAAAAAAGGATATCAAATCCTAACTAAACTTGGAGAGGACGTCTATCTAAGGATTTTGGAAGATTCCTATTGGAGGAAAGAGATCATAATAAGGAAGGAATTGCATTAGAGAAGAAATCTTAGAAACTCTATATAAAGGGGATGGTTTGTGCTATTCATATCAAAACCCTAGCTTCAGAAAGCTTGTATTTTTCTCTATTCCACATTCACCATTCTCTCAAGCCTCTTCTTGGTGTGAGTCTTCATCCAAAGCTTAGAGTGGAGGCATCGTTGCGAAGTGAAGGAGGCGAACGACACGTATTAGTGAGACTGTGGTGAAATAAAGAGTAGGATGGTTTTTTCCTTATTCTATTCATTTTCTTCTCATATATGAATATTGATTCATTCATTCATAATCATTGATATATATATATATATATATCAAATTCTATTTAAATCAGTATATATATACTAATTTAAATAGAATTTGATACATAGTTGGTTGTACGATTCATATTGTTGAATATGCTCTTCAATACGTTCATGTTATGTTCTTAGATGAGAATATTATCAATGCTTGATATCTATTGATCTTGTTGATGCCAAAAGTTCTCATCCTTGTTTGTTAGTCCTTTGATTTTGTTGGCTCAAGTAGACACAAGTGTTGTCCTGATTTAATTATCCTTATTTCAAAGGGTAATACTTAAAACTGCAATGTATGGTAAAAAAATATGATAAAAAGAGTATATTTATATAATTCCAGAATATTCTAGGACCTGTAATGAACCTAGGAGGGGAGTAATTACTTCTGTAATACTCTATTAACACTAATAAAGTTTGGTTATACGAAATACTTAAGTATGATTATGATTTATTATCTCGGATAGAACTGTTTCTGTGCCGACAGTTGGTAGTAATTAAATCATAACTAATTAAAAAAAATCAGAAAAATATAAAGTTAGTGGGGTTAGAAACTAGACACATAATGCTAATATCATTAAAATTTCGGAGTCTAAGTCCTACTGTTCAGAATATGGGAGCAGTCGGAAGTGGACTGTCATGCAGGAGACAATGTGTTGAAATCAGAGTGAAAACACTAATACATAAGTAATACTATATAATATTGTATGGAATAAGATAAAGTGTCAGTATTATTCATTACACTATTAAAGATGGATTATCACGATAAAGTTGGATAAGTAAAAAGATTAATCATATGGGGTAAGTCTAAGTGAGCAAGTGAACCGAGATTTCTATTTTCATACAAGCGTTTGTGTCGGTTTGAAATTCTACTTGGAAATCAAATCATCAAAGACTTATTCTTAAATCTTAACTTTGGATATATACATATATATTATAAACCCAATTATTTTATGAAATGTTCCTATCTAGGGCTATGCATTAACATATATGTGTCAAAAGCATTGGATGCTTGATCTATATTCCTGTGGTGAGCTTTGTTATCATCTGAGATATGTGAATCTCCTTGTTACTCATGAGAGTGAGTCATGTCCTAATAAGAGACTTCGATGTTCTATTCATACTCCATGAGTGAGTCATTGTGGTAAGAGTTATCCTTATTCTCAGAAAGTTGAGATCTCTGCTATTATTGAAACATTGTTCAGTTTGACATTGACCTATTACTCCACTAAGAGTTTTTTTGGAAGATCTCTCCAGATGGAATCATAGTATGCTCACGAGCCATTGCTAGATCCATGGTGATCTCCGATATTTATAGAATATGGTTTCCTTATTGCCCGAAGGGAGGAACATATGTACGTTTAGGTTGTATGATATTACGGAAGGTCTGCAGTCTCCGCCCATTGTGTCCATAAACACTGATGGGGCCAGCATCCTAGACGCATAGTGGGTTCTGAAGGGAGAACCTCTAGGGTGATTCTGGGGAGTAGCCACATGGTTGGTACTCAGTTAGTAGAAATTGAATCTCTTTGCACATTAGATGCCTGGAGGTATTATGATTGTTTATTTCTCCTTACAAGTGTGATGTTCAGAGTCATGTTATTTGTTAATCTTTTGTGAGTCGGGGACCGTTATTGACTGACCTTTCTTTTCAGGTAAATAAACCTTAGGTTCAGTCCGGGTGTCATTATATATCAATTGTTCAGTTGTTATATTTCTCTTTATACTGCTTGATTCTTTTCAGTGGGTTTTTACATTCTACTGAGTGTTTCTATGAAATACTCATCCATCTTATGATGCAGGCGCGAAAGATAATTGAGACAGGACAGTTGCAGTAGTAGGAAGGTGTTGATGATGCAGAGAAGAGATTAGAGATTTTTTCTTATTTAGTTGCTTGATTTGATAATTTATATCATGGGCCGATGTTGGCCAGAAACTTGGATTGTTAAAAGTTTATTTGCTGTAATAAAAATTAAGTAGGTTCATTTTATATTTTTAATAATGTTGAATGTTATATTACATTGAATTGCGAGATGACTGATTACACATCTTTTCGTGATGGCGTAATTGGTTGTGTTTTCAACTATTCAGTCGTGTGCCTCGGTTTTAGCCTCAAGATGTTACTATCTTTGAAGGCTTCTACACTCCGATTGAGGTATGCGATCCTGGGGCGTGACAAAAACCGATTAAAGAGTTTTATGAGAAAAGGGTTTTGGTGATGATCCTTTTGGCAGATTTCGGACGGGGATCACTCTCTGTAGTAATAAGCTAGTAAAAATTAAAAAGGGGGCTTTATGGGGAGAGGGGTTTTAAGGAAAGACCTCCAACCATGGAAAGTTGTATCGGCGATATATCGATGTTGGATTTCAACCGATAAAATGATATTGTGTAATATCGATTTTAAAGTTTTTTTTAAATATCACCGATATATTAGCAATATATCGCCGATATATCGGTTTCAACCCCATATATCTATATTTTTTAAAAAATAGATTTTTTTTAATTTAATTTTTTTTAAAAAAATCAACTTTCCTATTTATTTTTCATCCTATATCAAGTAGAAGGATACATGTTTAAAACGCAAACACATATTTTGAAGGGAAAAGTTTAAATGAGATCGCTCTCATATTACTTATATGAGGTCATTTTGAATCGTAGCCATTGGATCTTGATCTGACGGCTACAAATATCCATAATCATCTCACCCACTCCTTGATGTGACACACTCACCTACTCATTGATTTGATATCCACCCTCCGATCGGAATCTAACGGCAATAAAGATTGGCCTCATGCTCCTTATATGAGAACGATCTCATGTAAACTTATCTCTATTTTGAATTATATGCATACTTTAAAATGAGGACATTTTACATGAGATCGCTCTCATATAAGGAGCATGAGGCCAATCTTTTGGGCCATTGGATTCCGATTTAAGGGTGAATATCAAATCAATGGGTAGATGAGTGTGTCACATAAAAGAGTAGGTGAGTTAAATGTAGTTGTTTATAGCCATCAGATCAAGATCCAAATACTACGAATAGAATTAGCCTCATATAAGCCATATGAGAGCGATCTCATTTAAACTTTTTCCTTTTAGATAACCGATATTTTTTTACACAATATCTTCAATATATCTACGATATATTTATCTCTTTAATCTACCAATATCCGATAGTACATTTCTTCCTCCAACATAATAATACAAAAAAGTGACGGGACCACTCCCCTTGAAAGCAGGTAGGTATCCTTTGGCAATGAAAAACCATATTCTTTACCTTTCCTACCCTCAATAAAATAAAATAGACGATAAAGTCGTCTTCCACTCAGAGGCCTATGACTCTGGAGTCTGGACTTACTCGTACAATTGGCTGAGGCTTGGATTTCTCAGGCCAGCTGACGGAGAGAAGTGGTGAAGGAGGAGAGAGTCAAAAGAGAGGGGAATGCAGCGATGGGTCTCCTCTCAAACTGGGTTGAGAGGGAGGAGATCAAGGCCGGCGACCATATCTACACTTGGAGAGCTGTCTACACTTACTCCCATCATGGTAATTCAGTTCCTTCCCTGCCCAAAGACCGAATCTTTAGTCAATTCCTGCTCTTGTTTTCTCCATCAGGATCCAGCAATGCACCTTGTTTTTCTTGATTTCTGGGTTCTTCTTGTTTCATGCTATAGCTTAAATTTATTCCTTTTTCTTTCTTGTGGTTGGGAAATCGTCAAATTTGGAACTTCTTGTTTAATGGGGAATTAATGAGTTGAGTAGGGAAGTGTTTTAATGGAATTGGAAATAATAGACCAGTCTTGATTCTTGAGCACTTTGCTGCTTTGTATTTTAATGTATTTTGTCTATCAATTGGGTTTCTGAGGATTTGGGTAATTGGATCTTCACAAGGTAGCATTACTTGTCAGGGGGTGCTGGCAATGATGCCTTCTTGGCCTGGAATTTCTTACTAGTTTGTTGTTAAGGATCACAGAAACTTGAACAATAATTCAAAAGCATCTCTCTGGGTTGAGTACTTTTTTTATTTGTTTGGATTAAGCCCACTATTGCTGTCAGATGGCCTGAGAAAGAAACAATCATCAGTAGTTGGCTTTTGGGTCTGAACCAGACTGGAAATACATTGTTGGTCTTGCAGAGTTGTCGATTATGTAAAAGGTTTTTTTTTTCTTTTTGATAGATTATGTGAATGGTTTGAGAACAATGCAGTTCTGATGTAGCATTACTCTACATAGGAGACTTCTCTTTGAGGGCTTTCGTCCTTCTCTTTGAAGTGCATGTTAGGTGAAATTTTTTGTTCAAGTTGCGTGATCTTTTTCCCATAAAACAAGAAAAGTTCACAGAAGCATTATATATCTGAGACGGACACACCAAATTATTATCTGGAAATGATTACATATGGTTTTTTGCTTCTGTGGGACCAATTACAAATTGCTATAATGTACAGCTTCATAATGAAAAGTTACTTTATTGTAATTCACCTTACTTTCCTTGAGAAGGTTAGACTTTTTTCTTATGAGTAGTTCGCCACCCCAACTTTTAGCCAGTCCTCCCCTTTATACAGTCGGTGGATGTTCCACAGTCTGTGTATGAGGGTTTGGGCTGGCTAGACCTTGGGGTGGTGAACTTGTCAACCTTTTCTTTGGTAGAAGGAATTTCCATGAGAAGAAGGCCAAAATAACTGCCAACATAACTTTTTTATTCTTGATGTTGAAGTGAGTTCGTCACTTATAATTATGAAATCATATGAACTTCCTCTTTACAAATTATACTATACTTCTGAAGTTTATGTTTAAATCTATAGGTTTAGTGAACGAAATAACTCTTAATACTTGCAGATTTTTTTCTTTGGTCTTTATTTCTTTTAAGAAAAAGTGCTTACATTTTTGCATATGAAGCATTGTACTCGTTTTTATTCTATTTTGTGCATGTGGTTTAGTTTAGAAGTTATTTGGTGTTGCACCAGCAGTTTCTTAGTCTAGCTACATATTCTCGTGCCTAGTGCTTACTTGAAGGGGTGCTGTAATATTCTCATTGTTGCAGCATCTCTTGATATGTCAGCAGTGAGTTTTTCTTCGTATGATGAATTCTTGATGGTGCTAACCATTTTGATGCAATCTAATGAATGTTCCATTTACTTATATATATATCTAACTTTCTTCACAATTCTAGTTTTTTAAAGAACTCTCAAGTTGTCCTTTCGCCATAGATGGAACCTGGGGCCCTCTGGCCCATGAAGTTCCATTAACTATCTTTTAAGAATATTGAAACCTTGTTGTTAGATATTCATTTAGTATTACATGGCCTCCTAAGAATTTCATATTTAATTTGGCCCTCTTAACTTATCTTTTACATGCATATATTTGAGACAATTCCAGTTGAATTTCTCCAGAGTGATACTGAGATTTCTGGTTTATGGTCCATTAATGACTATCATATTGTATCAAGCATATCACTTTGTTGATAAGCTGCATTGTATTTAATTAATCAGCTTTTCCACTGAAACAGGTATCTATGTCGGAGGTATGAAAGTGGTACACTTTACAAGGCAGTCTGATATCCCTTCAAATAGAGATGATGCAATTCTTGACTCTTCAAATTTCAGAACTGAGAAGTTCCCATCAAGTTGTCCGACTTTCCCTGATTGCGGATTTAGGCAGCCGGAGAGCGGGGTAGTGCTTTCGTGTTTAGACTGCTTCTTGGGCAATGGTTCCCTCTACTGCTTCAAATATGGAGTTGCACCATCAGTCTTTCTAGCCAAAGTTAGGGGAGGGACTTGCACAACTGCACAGTCTGATCCTCCTGAGATAGCAATCGAGAGGGCTATGTATCTGCTTCAGAAAGGATTTGGAAACTATGATGTGTTCCAGAATAACTGTGAGGACTTTGCTTTATACTGCAAGACAGGCCTTCTCATTCTTGACAAGTCCGGACCAGGACGTAGTGGCCAGGCGTCTACAGTAATTGGAGCTCCTTTGGCAGCTCTTTTGTCTTCCCCATTGAAGTTGTTGATGCCGGGACCTATTGGGATGGCAACTGCTGCTGGCCTGTACTGTATGAACAGGTATGGGACTGATCTAGGTGTTAGAAGTGATGTCATCAAGGTATCTGTAGAGGACATGGCTGCGAATCTGGGGTGGGTAAATGAAAATGAGGGAGGCTCCCAGGAGGGGGAGGGATCTGATGGCTCGATTGGACGAAACCAGTAGTCTCGTTTCAGGTATCCTCAGTCGGTTGGTCTGTTTGCTACCCTTGATTGAGTTGATTTTCAATGTCATTGATTTACGCTACTAATAAGTTGTATGTTTAGGGTGTTACTTTGGACAGATTATGAAGCTGCAAGGACTGTTGCTTTGCTGAACCTACATGTACATTTAGTTAATAACTCCATCAAATAGGGTGGTAAACTGCCCCGTAAATCACATATTTCTGTTGTTCCTATCTAATATTGGTACCTTCATCTTAAGCAATCAAATTTCCTCCAACCCAATTTCATCTCTTCACCGGCAGTGATATTACTGGTTGAAGCACTACCTACTTCCATGTATCAACCAGAACAAGTTGTTTTGTATCAACAAAACGAAAAAAAACAAATTGTGCCCAAAAACAAGAAAAAGGTTCTACGGATCTCGGCATTTCTAGTTTAGAATGAAGTGTACAACTGTAACGGAAAATAACATGACGCAAGCATCATAATAAAAAAAAATACTCGCTCCGATCACTTTTAATAGAACGTTGTTTTTGGAATGAACTAATTTTTTAGTTGATTTCAAAAAATGTATCTATTTAAGAGTGATTGGACGGAGTAGATAATTGATTAACACAAGATCCAACAAGGGCGTTTTAAATCTTTCACATGACACATTCGTGCTGGGCTCGAAGAATTCAATCCCTAGGCTTCTTGTGAATCTGCCTCCCGTTCAAGTAATTCTAAAAGAAACATAAAAACAAATCATAGGATATGGTTAAACAAATGGGACCATGTTCTTCAAAGTATCCTGACCATGTTCTTCATTCATTAAATCGGCACTTGTCTGTTAGATATGGTGAAAGCGGGACCTCGAGACCAGATACCAACTACTACCTAAGTCCACCATTAGGTAGCTGAATTTGCCATACAGGCCAATTGATACTTATAAACCTGCATGTGCAGGGGTAAGTAGAGGCATGAAATGTTGTCGGCCCCTTGCTTTGTTTACGAACGACTAATTACTAAATTTGCCTTTTTTGATTTTAGACATGAACCAAATTAACTGCAAAACTATGCCCAACCATGACAAATGCCCTGCAAAAAGCACTTACTGTGAGACAGAGGTAGAAGAAGCCAATGGCATCTCTGAAATTACATAGCTACTCATAACGTTTTACTATTTCTAAAGCCATGGCAGTCCTCTTTACTTTCTAACCTCACGAGAACATTTGATCCCAAATAAGTAAAAGATAATCCGTGTCTGATTCCTACGTCATAATTGTAACCAGCACTCAGCACTGTCAACTGCATTTTTTCCCCTTTGCAGAAGAAAGTGCACTTTTATCTGTTTAACCTTTATACAAAGCAGAATACAACTTTCATTGCTCAAACTAGAATCAATTTGAGGGAACGGAAAAAGGAACAACAATCAGATCACTCCATTTAGATGGCATCTACAGTAGACAACATTGACATATCACATCATATGTGACAGGTATATCTATGAATTCATCTCAACAAAGAGGCTTGCTTGTGGATGCAATCCTGCTTCTTTCAACGATAAAGTGAGTTTGTCTGGGCCATAGGTAACTCGAGGGAAATTTGATACGAGGCTGTAATTCTCTGCTTTCAGGCAGTCCAGAGAATCAACAAAATCATATAGAGATTGAACTGCGGTTGAGCTGTAAAACCTCCTTTCCTTGCGTTCTCCTGTTGGAAACCTTACAAGAACCTGGAAACCAAAACACAACATAACACAGTTTATAGTCAACAAATGGAATAACAAATTTGTATCAGAGCCAATGATTGATAATTCCCAAGCAATCAGGAAAAAATAAAACCCATCCATTGCAAAATATTGAAGATGGACTTAGTTAAAGATCTTTTAATGTTGTCCAGCCCAATCCAGTGAACTGAAACCAGAGAAAGCACTGCACAAGACTGGTTTGCACATTTAAGTAAAAGGCACTAGAACTCTGACAAAAGTCCTAACGAATTTTGAGGCTCAAATTTAAAGACTACATTTGCCTCACTCCAAGTAAGAAGTCACCCTGTAAAAGGCCACAATGCAAAGGTGTTGACACGCATTCATTTTTTTCCGACTAATCATTCTAATTAGATTTGAACTTCACCAACAAATGACTTTTCTTAATGGAATAATTATTCATCAATGACGGAACACTTAGTGAGCAAAAGACAACTAACAAACACAAGCAAATAAAACCGCATAGTATATAAAGAATAGAATCCTAGCCAATCATCCTCAATGAGATCGACATTCGACTTCATGACTAAATAACAAAAATCTTTTTATGGGAATTAATGCCATTAGTTAAATAAACATTAAAAAAGTTGGGTACCTTGTTGATGTCAAGAATTGTGAGACTAATATCGATATAGATTAAATATTTCACATCCTCCAAGTCTTTTCTATAATATCATACTAACAAACAAAGAGTAAATGTTTATGACAGGCAATACATGCATCAAAGTGTAACCCAACGAAATAATAAACCTACGGCAACTGCATTTATATGAAAGGCTACAACCACATAATAAAGAAAGGTTACAAGGGTTAAAGGTGCATATTTGCAATAAAAATAAGTAAACTTTCTTAAGTGTGTCAGTTTCCTTAAACTTGGACGACACAAGAATTGGCACACATCAGTTTAAACTATCACCCAATGAAAAGGGCCGGCCCAATTGAAGTCCCAAATCCGCCATCACTTTGGCTTTCCCCATTTGAAGAAGAAAGACTAACAGAGATAGTAAAGCATACAACAGTAGACAAATAAAAAATGTGAATGCATCAGTAAGCACATAACGGATCTTACATTAGTTATCAACGTTAAGCTAGCAACAACGAGTGCACAAGCATGCAGGGATACCCTAAGTCCTATGTCATAGATAGTTCTCATACTAAGGATAACTAAACAGAAAAGAGACGCCTATGGACATCAGACTGAAAAGAACCCTTATTGGCATCTAAATGCAAAAGCATTCCATTTCCTTCACGACATTCTCCCTTTAAACATCAACACAATTCTTTCTTATCAAGCATGTTTAGGTATTCAAACAATTCTATCTATTTTGTTTCTTTTATTGCATTCCTAAATAGGCTCAGATTTCAAACCACGGTCAATCATAAACCACAGTAAGCAATTCGTTATGTTCAGCGAAATTAAATAAACATTACAATAAAGAAAACATGTTGTGATCCTATTAGGATTAGGATTAGGATTAGCCTACTCCTATGTCAATTAGGACTATAGCTTAGGGTCTATCCTATATCAATTAGGACTATGGCTTAAGAGCCTATAAATATAGAAGGGGTCTTCCCTAATCCATTATCCAAGAATCAATGAAGAATTAGTTTATTTTATGTGTTTTACTTTCTTAGTTATAGATGTATTCCTCTATAGATTATCATGTAGACTACGGTCTACAGCATTGGTATCGGAGCAGTTCGATCTACGGGCTGATGCTAATTCCGTCTCAGACGGTGATGATGGCCAACGACAATGACAAAGACGGAGACGAGGTCTCCTTCCCCACCACCGACGTCGCCCTTGAGAAACTCGTCTCCAATTCCGTCCTCTTCCCGGTTCCTGACAAGTCATCTACTTTCCATATCCACGTCTCCACATTACGCCTAGGGGTGTTCATGGACGTCCGTGTCCGTCCGTCCGGATGTGTCCATGTCCGTCCGCTATTTAACGGACGGTCCGTACGGACCACGGACCGGACACGGACAACAACTTTCTGTCCGTTCTAATGGGGTACTACGGACATGGACAATACCTTGTCCGTGTCCGCGGACGTCCGTGTCCGTAACCCCATAAACACCCCCCCCCCTTCTCCCTCCCCCGTGCCCTAGCACCACTGGGCACCGGCCCAAAGTGAAGACCATCTATATTTTTTGTTGTCCATAAATGTCCATGGACGTCCACGGACAACAACGGACGGACACGGACAGTCACAGACAAATTTTTTAACGGACACGGACGGACTGGACAACACCTCTTTAGATTACGGACGGACATGGACGGAAGGTTGTCCGTGTCCGTCCGTGTCCGTGAACACCCCTAATTACGCCCTGGTCAAACCGCCCCTGTCTCTGCCGCCTCGCCGGCATGGTCTGCCGCCAGCAGCTCCTTGACCAATCCCCTCCATACGTCCATCATAACCCCTTCTGCCCCACACCTCCAGCATGGTCTGCCGCCAGCAGCTCCTTGGCCGCCTTCTACCTCACACCTTCACCAAAGGTGCAATCTTTGGTTACCATACGACATCTTCTTCCGCTGCGATCTCCTTCCGGCGTTAAGATCCGACTCCGACGACACCTTCCGCCGCTTCCGATCTGCCGCCGCCGGCCTCCACCGCCCGCGCCTTCTTCCTCCATACCGCCGTGCTTCCTGACGTCCCCTGCTGTGCGACTACTGCTGCCTGCCTGGACAGAACAGATTGGGCTCGAGACGAGCGACCACGAAGACCCGACGGAGATGGTGCCGCCGGCCGTCGATCCTCCACGCAGGGGAGGCGCCTCCTTCCCCGCCGCAGTCGCCGTTGCGCAGCCACGAACTTCCGGTTCCAGAACCTCTTGGGCGCACCGTACCGCGGTGGCGACGCTGTCAATTCCAAGAGCACCCACCTGATCTCATCGGTGGGAAATCGGATCTCCGTCACCGATCTCGTCATGTCCCAGTCCTTTCCCCGTGAGTCGCCCTTCAACATCTGGGGCCACGCCGTCTCCCCCGACGGCCACTTCGCCTCCACCGCCGACTCCATACTCATTGCCCACGAGACCAAAGCCCCA
This sequence comes from Houttuynia cordata, assembly GCA_039654745.1. Lineage (NCBI taxonomy): Eukaryota > Viridiplantae > Streptophyta > Magnoliopsida > Piperales > Saururaceae > Houttuynia > Houttuynia cordata. Next base: position 6,445,234 of record CM077511.1, read on the forward strand.
ACCTTTGGAGCTGGTGTCATCAACCACCAGTCCATTCACCAGATGCGAGCCGTCCTTGCGAAGTTCGTCATCGATTCCATCGACGACGGCCACTGGGACTCCCTCAACCCATCGACGACAACCTGTCTCGAGTGGGCCGAAAACGTGGGAGCCCATCTTGTGGCAATGTCAGATTGTAATGGGCCAGAGGGAACAGCAGCCCAGCCCAAAGTGGAGTGCATATTCTGGAGCTTGTACAAGACCAGCAGGGCCCATGTCCAGAGCCTGTCCGAGTCCACACCACAAGATGCCACTTAGTCGGTTCCTGCCAACGACTCCGACGGCCGCCCTTCCCTACTCGCCATCGGCTCCATTATCCGATCCCTCTTCACCTCCTCCTCCATTACCTAACTCCTGCCCCAGCCGCTCTGCCTTGTTGACCCCACCTTGCGCGCCACCCATGGCTGCCAACTCAGCACTGCCCAACTCGGCCTCGACTGAACCAACACTGCCGTCTTCCGCCGCCTCGGCGTCGCCCACCTTGGTTTCCGCCGCAACCTCCGCCACCATGGCTTTCGCACAGTGTCTGCCATCGCCACCTCGGGTGCCCCTGTCGCTGCTACCGTCGCCCCGGCAGTCTCTACGCCCCAGCTGCCTCTACTCCACCGCATCACTCCTCGAACCAAGAGCCCGACCGGCGGCGTCTCGTCCATCCCTCCTCGCACCGAGAGCCCGACCGGCGACATCTTGTCCATCCATCCTCACGCCGAGAGCCCGACCAGTGGCAACTCCTCCAAGGAATTCCTCCTCTTCCGCACGCTTGAGTATGCCACCGCCGCGGCCGCGTCTGTCGAGATGTTCGCCGATGGTCATCACTTCCTTTGTTGGTCGCATTGAGGACAATGCGTTAATGGTTGGTTCAGCAACCGTTAAAAATAATAAAAAAAAAGATGGGTTTTGTGTCGCACATTCTTGGTGCAGCAACTTTGTAAAAAAAAAACTTTGAAGACGTGTGCTGGAGCGTTGTGTCTACCAGAATATCCATGGGTCTAACGCGTTTTGATGAAATTGAATTTTCGCATTCCTCCCATCACTGCAAAAAGTCAAGAGCACCTCGAGGACGAGGTGATGCGAAAGCGTTGGCGGAATGTTGTGATCCTATTAGGATTAGGATTAGGATTATAGCTTAGGGTCTATCCTATATCAATTAGGACTATGGCTTAAGAGCCTACAAATATGTAAGGGGTCTTCCCTAATCCATTATCCAAGAATCAATGAAGAATTAGTTTATTTTATGTGTTTTACTTTCTTAGTTATAAATGTATTCCTCTATGGATTATCATGTAGACTATGGTCTACAACAAAATATTATCGCATTTAACTTGACGTAGAAGACGACGAAGGCTGGAAAAATTACTTGTGTAACATTAGGTCCTTTTTCAGGTTCAACACCCAAAGACATAGCTTTTTCTTGCCGCCGTCTAGCTAATGCAGCTTCTTTCTCAGAGGTTTCACGGAGAGCCCTTTCTTGAGCTTCTTCCTCCTCTCTTTTTCTTCTCTCAGCTTCTGCAGCTTCTCTCTCCAATCTCTCTTGCTCTTCTTTTCTTTGACGCTCCCTAGCCTGATACATTGTAAAACAAGCATCATATAATCAGCATCATTCATTAGAAAGCATACTAAGACAATGGTAAGTTATTAAGGGACAAGTAATGTTATTACCAATTTAATTTTTGGAATATTTCTTATTATAACATATTGATGGAAAACAAAAGAGAGGAATTTCTTAATATCCAAAGGAACACACCTGATCAGCTTCAAGTGCTGCACGGTAGGCAGCATCTTGCTCCTCCCTCAAGCGCGTGTTATTTCTTCTTTCCTCTGCCTCAAGCCTTCCAGCCACAAGAACAGGAGCACTATCTTCGAATACCTTTTGCAAGATAACAAGCATTTCATCCGGCGTCTTGGGTCCCTCCACCTGTCACACATAGTTCAAATGCCAAATGTGAAACAACAATGCACATATAAGAACAGCTTTATTGAGAAGAGACAATCAAATGCCTACCACATACACTGATCAGTAAAATGATATGACATACACAATTTCATCATTTCATCCCAACAGCAAAGTTAATCAATGATAGCGTATTTCATCAATTTGTATCTATCTATAGCCATTCACTCATAAAACAAATTCCCACCATCTAGCTCAGCAGATAAATTCTACTCCCTCCATTCAATGAAGCTCGCATGGATTTGAAAAAAGACAGATCCAACTTTACATGGCTGGGCTTGCTCTCTCAAGACCAAAAACTAGGGAAAAAGGAGAGAAACTTTGTTTTATACACGGGCCTTAGAGTGCAATAATTTTAACTCATTTCGCAATGCAGACAAGCTTCATCAAACGGAGGGAGTATATCCAGATGGTAAAACTACACCAAGAAATTGATTTGCACTCAATTCATGTTTACTTTCTCTATTGACAATTACAACTGAGAAGTCCAGAAATCCAACATACAACAAATCAGAATCTGCGAACTACATATAAAAATTATTAATCTAAAACTATAATTATATTTTGGATAAGCTTAATGCACTAATCTCACATTATATAGACAGAAAATTATCTATCTGAAAATGCGCTAATTGTATACTAATTCCAAGTGAACCATCAAACTCAACAATTAGAGAAATTCTTTTACGACCAACTGTCGTTACCTGCTGGAGAAGGGTGATCCGGTTATTAGCCGCCGCCATGACCACAGCGCAGAACGGGAACTTGGAGGCCTTCAAGCTATTGCTCATCTTGAACCCCTCGCTGGACCTAATACTCCCTCCCCAAGATACAAAGTTCTCATTCACAAACGCCGCCACCACCTCAGAGCACAAAGTCCCCCTACAGAACCCCGGCGTGTCAGGATGCTCTGGCGAATGCAGGTACACAAACATCAGCTTAAACTCCCTCCTCGACCTCTGCAGCGCATCCATGAACCCCTCCGCCACGAACCCCGGCCGGGCCACCGCTGAGCCAAACTCTCTCTCAAACAACGCCACAAACTCCGCCGCCTCCCTCGCGGCAGGCGACAGCGCAACGAGCGGTACCGCCTCACCGCCCGCCGCGGACCGCCACCCGAGCAGCCCAAGCGAGTGATTCAATATCCCGCCCGCCACCCAAATCCCCAGCCCCAAAAGCACTCGACACAAGCCCACCCCCGACCCCGAATTCCACGAGAAGAGATATGTCGACTACCCGCTAGTCCACACAAGATCCCCTGCAGCCGGCAGCCGGCCCGACTGACCGCGACCCTGCGCTTATCCTCGCGGCCCAGATCGCTGGGGACCTCGAGCT